>PVJD01002758.1:177100-189324 GCA_004026545.1 Mormoops blainvillei
AGGGAAGGGGTAAGGTGGGAAGGGGAGGGGAGAGGAGGGGTCGGGTGATAAGGGGAGAGGAGGGAAGGGAAGGGGTAAGGTGGGAAGGGGTGGGGAGACGAGGAGAGGGGTAAGGTTGGGAGGGGAGAGGAGGGGAGGGAAGGGGTAAGGTGGGAAGGGGTGGGGAGAGGAGGAGAGGGGTAAGGTGGGGAGGGGAGGGGAGGGGAGAGGAAGGGAGGAGAAGGAGTAAAGAGTCAGCAGGCTTGGACTTGTCTGAGAAGCACAGAACCCTTGAGATGCCACTGTCAGAAACTTGATGATTTTTGGACCTAATTCCTGATTCAGTCATCCTAAGCTGTAGTTATGGAAAGACTCCTCCCCACCTTCCTTCTCATGGCCTCCATCATCATGCCCCCACCCCTGCCCCCGCCCCATCCCCACTCCCAGAATGAAAGAAAAAAACATTTCTAAAGTTCTGTCCTTTAAAGAATTGTTATAATTTGAACTCATTTAGGAAATGAAGAGGTTGAATAAATTGAATTCCAGGCTTAAATTACTGTGTCGTTCTTGTCAATACAATGAACCCTTTCACCTAGCATTGCGCCCTAGGATATTACAATTCCTGCACTGAACGACCTGCTAGAGAACAAGCTTGAGTCCAGGTCTGAGCACGGGGAGGGGCAGTAGCCCAGCACGAGTCAGAGGAGACCGGGAGTCAGGCCCTCTCGCTGCTGCAGAAGCTATCCAGCCCACTCGTGAGGGAGCTGCCACACAGGGCAATACACTGTCCACACTCCGACTGCGAATGCTGGGACCCAGATGTCCTTTGGGTCATGCTGCTCCTTAAGCTCCAAGTCACTGCTTCTGGGACTCCCAGGCCTAAGCAACACTCCTTGGTGATGCTAATTTTGGAGGAGGTGCCCCGGACATGCTCTATTTTCTTCAACTTCTGAAAAGCTTCCTTTTAAGGTTATCATGTGCTTTCCATTCCCACTACCACAACCCGAATTCAGGGATCCTTACTGCCACCCAGCACAGATGCTGGGAAAAGCAGTCTCCTACATGAAGTCCTTGGACCCCGCTAAGCCACAGCAAAAGGGTCTTCGGGCCAGGAACACTTCCTTACCAAGAAATAAAGACTGACAGCCTGGGCTGAACTTAGCAGCTCCTGTGGGAATATCTTTCTGTTTCATACTTGTGGTGTGCTCCTTTGTTATGCTTAAGTATGGACATTATATGGTGCCTGGCCAACCACACTCCTGCAGGGAGGGATGGGTCCTTCTGCTGCAGTACAGGGTCCTTCTGCCTGTAGGCCGAGGGCCCTGCATCGGGGAGGGACCCCATGGCCCAAATCCATGTTTCGCAGCCTCAGGTAAGACCTCTTTTCCTTTTGAAGTTTCCATCCCTTGGCTCCCCTCTACCCCATATAGTATTGCTCATCAGTCAGCCTCCCAGTGCCCTCTTCATCTGTCAAGGACTTTCCCTCTTCCTGTCCACCCAGCTCTCGCCATCTCTCTGGGATACTTCAATAGGCACATGGACGGCGCCTCTTAATTCCTCAGCATCTTCACCTGCAGGTACCTTTCCTTGTACACTTCTTCAGCTGTTCATTCCCACAGTCAAACGCAACCCCCATGACATTAGATGTAAACATCTTAATGTCTCACATCAGAGCCTCCTGAACTTTCGGCTCTCTCACTCAAACCCCCCACCCCCCCACCTTGACCTGCACTTCTCCACAAAAGCTCCAACCCTCTGAACCTTTAGTTGTCCCCACCACTGAGCCCCTCCCTCTCCACTTTCTTCCCAAGCAGCTGGGAGAAAGTCACAGTCTTACCAATCAATGGCTCAAACAGCACACAGTCCTGATTTCAAGGCATGACTGATGCCGTTCAGCCACCTTCTGAATTTCTTTATTCGGCCATGTTTTCCAATGGAGGTATTTATTACGATCTTAATCCCCTCGACCTTTTAACTGTGCCACTTCCCCCAGCGCTCTGCAGGTGACCGTACCTCCTATTTCACAGAGGCTGTAACCAACAAGTGGGCAACGTCAGCTCCCTTCCCACAGGTCTTCGCACAGACTTTTCCTCCCAGGCCAAGGGAGAGGCAGTCCTGCGCTCTGAATTCCACCCCTTGCTCACTCTCGTGGGCACTGCACTCTTTCTTGATGATTTCATTTATCTCCCAGCCAACAGCCTCTTTTTCTATGCCGGCTCCTTTTCAACAGTATTGAAATGCAGTCATGATGTTCCCATCTGAGACAAAATACACACTCCTTCAAATCCACTTCTCCTGTGACCCACCTCCGACGCCCTCCCCTTTACTGACGCATGCCCAAAAGGGTGTCTAGGCTTCCAGTGTCCACTCCTCACCTCCCATGTAACCACATCGTCCTCCTGGAACTGTCTTTCCTTGTGGTCTCCTGGATCTTACCTCTTGGTTTGCCCACTCTGTGCCCTGTGCAGGCGCCCTTCCCAAGCCCTGCCCATCACCTTCCTGATGGTCTCTCAGCCAATCCCTGTGTTAAAGACCCATCTGCTTGCACCCTGCCAGCAATCTCAGGGCCGCCTTGATGCTTCCAAAATACCCCTATAAGTTTATACACAGCTCATTACAATTAACATTTTCTAAATGGCGGGCACTACGTTAAACAATCAGGATACAAAGATGAAGGACAAAACATACACATTTAATTAGAGTACATATAGTATGGTAACAGGATAGGTTTCTATCTACCCCAATTAAGGGGTAGTTATGCAAATAAACCAAACTTGTTGCCACATTTTAATCACTGAATTTACAAAATAGGTTTTCATACAATTTCTCACAAAAAACAATTCAAATAAAAAGTTATTCCAGTCTCAAAAATTTATTCCTATAGTCTATTGCAATAGCAAAAAAAAAAAAAATTAATTAATTTACATATGCCTAAAATATCTCCATATATACTCCTAAATTAAGCAGCATACTTTTCAAAACTTAGAATTTTTATCAATATTTTCCCTTTCTACTTTGCAATGAGAACCAGATACTGAGATAAAGTTGGAAGCTAGCTTACTGTTAAACTAATTAATTAATCTATTTTCTAGATTTGCAAGCTTATAAGAATCCTGACATACTATAGCATATGTATCCAATCATATCTGAGTCATGCAGCATGAGCTGAGGACAGCACTGAGTGTTTTTTTAATCTGAAGAAGCCAAGTGAATGAAACAGATAAAACATTTAAAATTTAAACACTAATAGTTAATGCTTATTATGAAATACTTCTCCAGTGTTACCACAAGCTAGTTCTGAGAAGACATCAGACTGAATTTTTAGTTTTTGTCATTTTTATGTTTTGGGGATAACTTTTTCCCTAGATGGAGTCATAATTTCACTCACTGTCAGCAAAGTGAGAAACAGAGATTAACTATTGGTGTCACACATACTGTGCCCATTTGCAGGGAGAGGCCAGGGCTGAGAGGTGGCCTGGAAAAGACCAGCTTCCACAGGTGGCTTTCTCAAGCTGCATGTAGCTCAGGGTCTACAAAGGCAGGCCTCCTTTACTCAACACAATTCCTCCTCCACACACGTCCATGCACAGTATCCAAAATAGAATTTAATGCCTTTTAACTTACAAAAATTTTAAGTTTTATAAACTCCCAATTAAATATGGTGAGCAATACCAATAAAGTTGAAAAAGAATGATCTTTTTATTTCACTTAAGAACAAATCCAAATAATAATAATTACAAACATTAGATAACACTTATGCTAAGTGCTCTTTTGGTATACTGATATACAAGTAGAGAGATACATAGGTCTATACAGATATTGATATACACAGACTGAGATATAATAAAAAGACACAGTACATATCAATATGTAAGTGGATACACATATATGTATGTCACACACACACACACTCCTCCATTTTATAGATGAAGATACTAAGGCCTTAAAAAAAAAAGACCAGCCAACACGCCCAGTCATATAGATAGCTAGCACACTGCAGTACTGGCATTTAAACCTAGGCTTAGGGCCACTGTGATATGATGTCTTTCTTCTAGGAGTATCCATTTTCCTTGAATATTTAAGCAAATGTAAAATCTCTTAAGTCGTACGCTCCTTGGAGGTTTTATCAAACATAGGCGCAAGTCAAACTTTCAGAAACCCACTTGCGAATATCACTAACCTTGTTTCTGTCATTGGTTTTGGTTTTGTGCTTGTGTATTTATTTATTGTGGTGGTGGTAATTGTGTGTGCATATGTTGCTGATAAAGGTAGATTTTGTGAAGCTAAAAGAGTTTACATTTCAGGGCCTCTTGCTTATTTGGGCCTTTTCTATAGCCCTGGGAAAATCCTTAGTAATACGGTCACATGGTCATATATTTTTATAAAATTTGTAAAATTAAGATGCTTTAACTGTAAACAGCTCAGACCACCATGTCTGCCTTTCCACTCTGACTTCTCATGTCAGTTGCCGCTGGAGTAGCTGTAGGCATTCTGGTAACCCAAGTGAGAAACTGGAGTCAAAACACAATTAACGTGAGCTCGTGGGCCCATGCAGAGGAGCCACAGGCTGCTGGTGTACTGTTAAATTACTGGTAGTCGGCTCAGTACAGGGACGGGTTCCAGAAGAATTCCTGCAGGCCACTCTGCTGACTACACAATGTTATCACGCCAAGAGTTAAGGCAGAAGTTTAAGAGGAATGAAGCCGGAAGATAGTCTGTAGAAATTCCTTTCAAACCATACAGCTAATACATGAGAGAAACTTGATAAGAGTTTATCTCAATATAACAAGTCTGAAAACATATCTGCATTACAAATAATTAGAACACTGGAGAAAACTTTTCTAAATAATCTCTAATAATAATAATAAAAGTTGCCTCCAGAGCGGATGTTGTATGTACGGGCAGGTCCTTGCTCCTACTGTGACAACTAGGAAAAAAAAAAGAATAAATTACAAAATTATATTTGTAGAGGTCTCAGAAAATTGTGGAAGCAATGAAGGCCAGATGAATTAAAATTTTAAAGAGAAAAGAGCCCTCCCCGAGGGAGCTGCCAGCCAATGGTTGCTCCTTCCGTGAGGGCGCCGGCCAGTTCTGGGGAACCCCGAAGGTCGGACTTGCAAGGGCTGGCGGTCTCCACCACAGGAAGGTGCTCCTGAGAGCCAGGTTGGCATGGGAGATGGAGAGGCGGAGGGCCCTAACAGTGATTTCCCAGCACACTGGCCAGTGCTGCAGCAGTGCAGGGGGAGGTAGGGTGTGCATGTGCTCATGGGGTCTAGGAGGCAAAGCCCTTCCATACCACAAAATATTTGCCGCAGTTCATACCTATTCAAGTAGAAGATTAAAGAGTGTAATTTAAATATATGAAAGGTAGAAATTTCATTACTGAAAAAATAGAGGTTCATTAAACTTTTAATCAAAATCCTAAGAGAACCACAGTGAAAGGGGAGAGATAGGACTAAAATGTACAATAAAGTTTTCCTTAATATCCTGGTACTTAGAACAAAAGGTCCTGCATTGAACCATGGGCTTTTCTCCTCCTCAAGATGTTTTCCAAAAGTTGTATGGAGCTAAATAGCTGAGCTCAAACCTCGAAAGGACTGAAATGAAGTGTTTAAGGACTAATATCTACCTGTTAGGGACAGACATGTATCAAGATCTCAATAAGAACATAAGCGTTGTATCAGAGGTGAGCTGAACCAAGCTAAATGTGCAGCCCATCCCTGACCAAGTCAGTTACTGATTAGATTGAGATGATCTTTCCCTCGTATTATCTGCCTAACAAAAAAAGAGTAGCTCTTCTTTGGGGAAAAATAATATAATATTCAATACCTATATTTTTTAAAAGACTGAAACAAAATTAAAAATCTAAAAAAACAAAGAAACAGATAATTTATCTGATAATTAAGAGAAAAATTAAGCAACAGAAGCAGACCTTCCTATTATTCAGATACTGCAGTTTGTAGGTAAAAATATTATAATAACAATTATAAATATGTTAACTAAAATAGAGGAAAAGACAGGCAAAATGAATGAGTTACTAAAATGATGGGGAATTTAATAAGTAACCTGAATCTGTAAAAATAATCAACTATACCTTCTAGAAATAAAAATGCAAGATCTGAAATAAGTCATGAGAACAGTCTAAACAATGCAAAAAAAACAAAACAGAACTGAACTCAAAAACAAACCAACAGAAAAACATCCAAAGTGGAGAAGAGAAATAAAAAAGAGAGAAACGAGAGAGAGAGAGAGAGAGAGAAAATACGGAAACAAAACATCCAAACTGTAACATATTGTATTTGAATTTCCAAGATAAGTAGAATAGAGATGGAATGGGGAAGAGAAGAAATAATGCAAAGAAAAGGAAGAGGAGGAGGAGGGGGAGGAGAGTAAAAAAGGGAAACTGATGAAAGGGATTAAAAGACAGATTAAAAAAAATGGGTAAATGGGCAAACCCCAAGGGTAAGCATTATCTCTATCTCTCTCTCTCTCTCTCTCTCTCACACACACACACACACACACACACACACACACACACACGAAGAGAGAGATGCAAAATCAGTGGGTAAAGTTCTGTTAAAAATTAAAGACAAAAAGAAGTTTTAAAAATCCAGAGGAGTAAAAAACATTACCTAAAAAGGAGCAAAAATTATTGTCAACAAAATATAAAAGCCATAGCATAACAGTAAGACATTTATAAATAGTTGGAAGGAGGAAAAAGGTCAACCCAGAATTTTATACACAGTAAAAATATAAAACACAAACATAAGCAGAAAACAACAGCTGAGTTAATACATTAAAAGCAACCCACAGTATAGGACATACTAAAAGAGGTTCATCAAGCCAAAGGAAAATGATCCAAGATGAATGCATAGAAAAACAAGATAGAATAAAGTATAAGAAACATGACTGTGTAGATAAGTATAAAAGGATACTGACCACTTGAAACAATAATAATGCTATCTTGTGAGGTATGCATGTGTAAAGTATGGCCAAATAGCACATCACACAGAAGAGGACAGGATAAATGGAACTCTCTCATTGTCTGGGAAATGGTAAAAATATAAAATTAAGAAAGAATGTTATTAAGGCAAAATATGCACATTTTAATCTCTAGAGTAACTACTAAAAATCGACCAATTTAACTTAATTGACAATATAGAACTCTACATCTAACAATAGCAGGTTTTTTGAAGTGCACAGAGTATTTAACAAACCAAATCAAACTCTGTCAACAAATTTCAAGGGATTAACAATCAGAGTATTTCCAAAAAGTGAAATTAAGATAGGAATTTATAACATAGAAATGTTTTGAAAATCTCCATGTATTTGGAAAGTAACAGCAAAATTCTAAATAACCCATGAATCAAAGAAGTAATCATGGAAATTAGAAATTATTTTAACCAAATGATAATGAAAATATGACATATTAAAACTGATGAGATGCAGAAAAAGCAGTCTAATGAGGGAAATTTGCAGCTTTAAGGGAATATACTAAAAAAGAAAAAAGTGAAATCACTGATATAAGATTCTATTAAGCTAGAAAAAGAATAGCCTAATAAAGAAAGGGGAAGGAAATAAAAAAAAAAAACCTAAAGCAGAAGTTGATTAAATAGAAAACAGTTGTACAACAGAGAAAATCTACAAAGCCAAAAGTTCTTCCTATGAAAAGACTAAGAAAATTGATAAAAACCAATTCCAAGGCCAACAAGGGGAAAAAAAGAAAATGCAAGCTACCAATATCGGGAATGAAAGGGGGTGGGGGGTACTACTGCAGATCTTTCAGATATTTCAATAATAATAATAACAGTAAGAGGATAACTGTGAACACCTTTATGTCAATGAAATCAGTAATAAAGTAAAATTTTTAGCTCTTAGAATCATAAACTATTGAAGTTGTAAAAGGAAGAAACAGAACATCTAAATTTAAATGTGCAATGATAAAACCTTCCCACATAAAGGAACCAGGCCCAGGGCATTTCACAAGTGAATTCATAGAAACATTTATAGATAAAATAATACCAATCCTATACAAATTCTTTCAGAGACTTGGAATAAAAGAAATACTTCCTAACTCTGTTTTGGAAGGGGGTTGGGGGGAAGCAGCAAAACTTTCATTTCATAATCTGACAAGATTACAGGCTACTCTCTCTCATGAACTTAGATGTAAAAATCCTTTAAAAAATCCTCACAAACTGAATACAGTAATATAGAAAATAATATATCAAGTCAAAGTGAGGTTTATTCCAGATAGGCAAGAGTGTGTTAATATTCAAAACTCAATGTAATTTAGCACATGAAGAGTAAAAAATGGTGTAATCATGTCAGCAGATGCAGAAGATATTTGACAGAATTTAACACAATTTTAACTCTTAGAAAACTAGGAGTAGCAGAAAGCTTGTATAAACTGATAAAATAACTACCAAAAAAACCCCACCTGAGATTTAATGGTAGATATGGAGAATTTCCCTAGTAGCAAAAAAAAAAAAAAAAAAAAATTAAGAAACCCTAATAACTGCAATATTTATAATCAACATGAAATGGCAGTCTCATCCATTTCAAGAATGCTTCAAAGGAAAAAAATATTTTAAGGACCCATTATAAAAATATGGTAATTAATACAATGTAGCATCGGCACAAAAATGGACAAAATGACTAAACAGTACAGAATAGCACTGATATAGACACATGTATGCTTTCTGATATACCTCGAAGGCCACCCTGTAGTGTCCAGGGAGAAAGGTGTCCATACCGCCAATGGTGCTGGGTCAACTGGATAGTCGTATGGACAAAATGAGTCACCCCAGAAGCTGGAAAGCTCGGAGCTGCTATGACCAGCCTTGTCTGTCCCAGCCAAGTCTATTGCATAGTCTCAGCCACCCAGTGTCTCTAGCTTAGATGATTCAAAGTTGTTAAAAGTTTTTTTTTTCATATCAAGATGAACATATTGTGTGGTCTTTTCCCTTCTCTTAATCTCGAATTCCAAATTTGACCACATGGAAGCAAATCAGCCACACTATTCTACTGAGAACTATGCCAGAAACAGTCCAAGTACCTGCATTATTCTACTGTGCCTCTGGCGTGAAAGAACAAAAGGGAGGGAATGGCCTCAAACAGATACACACGAAGTGAGTAATATTTGTCTCGCCAGCAGAGACTTCACAGTGAAAGCAAAATAAAAAGGGAAGAAATTTGTCGAAATTCCATGAGTTTGGATTCAATCTGAACCATATGTAGCTCCAGATTAGGTCATATTCTCATGATAAAATTACTAATTTTGTCTTCAATTCTGTCTGCTACTCAGTATTTCCATGATCTCTTATTAGCTGATCTCACGCATTACTTGTTTGGTCTGTATCACTCAAAAGATGGAGGACTTCAACTAAAGCCCTGGAGTTTCAACAGGAGGTTTGGTGCTCTATTACTAAGGGATCAGGGAAAGGTATGACTCTGGAATAAGACTACCTGGATCTAAAGTCCCCTTGCTTTCTGGCAGTATCATCCTGGGCAAGTTACTTCCTCTCCCTGGGCCTCAGTTTTCCTATCTATAAAGTGGGTTTAATAATAGTACCTACTTCATTAGGTTGTTGTGAGGATTAAAAGAGTTAAAGAGTAAGGTACTTAATCTATAGTGCCTGGTATATAACTAGTGCAGTAAAGACATTAGTTACTATTTTTCATATAGCAAGACTGAACTATACAGAAGAGTCTTGCCTATAAACTACTTTGGTTTTTGTTAATTGCTTGTTAACTGGGCTTTCCATAAATGGTGGTAATTTGGAACAAATGCCTTATTTCCCTATTGATAAGAGGCAAACATGGTTTGCTTATTTCCAGTTAGAAACCTGATAGGAAGGAGAGGCAGTAAGTAGACCACAGTGGCAGAGAGCTGGGGTTTGGGAGTTCACAGCCTTTGTTTAATGCCCTGCCTCTGCAGCTCTGCAAAGGGTGACTTAATTCCCCTTCTCATCCTTAAAATGGAGACATGATGACATCAACTTCATAAGATGTTCGGGGCAGTTAAATGAGACGATGCATCCAGGTTATTTACTGAGTACTTTAAGCGCTCTCTAACTGCCGGGCACTGTGTCATTGTTACATTATTTTTATATGGGTCCCCACATAGAAATGCTTTGAATCAGCTGGTAAAAATGCATTTTAATAATTCCAAAGTACATTATTATTGTTTAATCTTCATAGCAGAGATATTGTTTCTCTTAGCATGGTGTTGAGCTTACCCCCAGACACTTGAGTCCTCTTCCAGTGAAGATAAACATTGGAAAACCTTTGAGATTCTTCACTGATGACACCAGTAATGTAGGAACTTTAGGCACATTCACGTACTTAAGTATCAGACATGACCCATAAAAGGTGCGTGTATCAACAGAGCTCTATTTAAAATGCAGCATGGCATTCCCTTGCCCCCGTGTTTTATGGACTACTCAGGGCCAAAGCTGATGTTTTGTGTAAACCATGGAAATAGTCTCACTGACTAGCTCAAAACGGTAGCTCTTGTCACTATTACTTTTCTGTGCTCATCACACTAATAGTCTGGTGCTATTACCACTTGTCTATAAAAATAAAAATTTAAGAATATAAAGCAAACACCTCACAGAGCTCAGTTCTACTGGCTGATTATGCTGCGGATGACCGAGAATGGGAGATATGGGGGAAAAATGGTTTCACAATTCCAACTGGAGTTTATTAACAAAGAAAGTTGCAATGGAAGGAATAGAAAAGTCAACTGGACGTACCAAGGGTTACCCTAAGAAGGGCATCCAAAGATCACTGAACTTTTCTCCAACTAGTCTCCAGACGGTTGTTAGGACCAGTCTCCTTGGTAAGGGCAGATCACTGGGTCATCAGTAAGACCAGAAGTTCTACAGACAGTTATGAATTAGGAAAGGGGAGATTTACTTGAAAGAGTAAGCCAGAATGGCCTCCAGGAATTTCTGAAACGTCACACAGGAGCAGGCAGTGAAATCCAGTTTTTGTTAGCAACACACAAAGGACCTGAAGCAAAGTAATCAGGGGTAAGAAATTATAAGGTAGTGGGTATATTGGCTCAGACCCAGTAACATAAGACATTCATTACACCGAGACACGGTAATTCTCTGAACACCCCTTAAATCTCTCGGCTGTTTAATATAAGATGAGAGTAAATGTTCAGGTCAATAAAATTATCAGCTATTTTCATATCCAAAAAGCAGAAAAGGTTCACCAGTGGAAAAACGTAGAGGTTAACCATGAACTTTTTTTAATAAACAATTTGGCCTCATGTCATTCTCTGCACAAGCCTTCCATTACCAGCCAGCGCTGACCCCTCCCGGAGCCACTGAATCTGTGCGTTTCCAGCCGAGCCTGCTGGCAGCGAGGACATGCTGGGCTGGATTTCTCACAGGTTCAAGTGTCAGCCGCCACTTGCGGAAAGGGTATTTGAAGGATGAGTGTTGTATAACCACAGGCTGAGGCTCAAAAACCAATTCTAGTTAAGCCCGATAATGGTTTTTGACATTTAGAGACATTTTATCCTTCAAAACTCTTGGAGAGAGCTGAACTGCTTGCCTGAATTTGCTGTTTCTATGAAGATCAGAGGAGATTTTCAAGTGTTAATCTTAATTGACCTCTTTCATTCTTTTTTTTTGTTTTGTTTTGACTCTTCCCTAAAAATTCAGTCCAGAGTTCAATGATTATTTGTCCTCCAGTCTCAATTAAATTTTCATCATGCAATATTGCAGTGGTCTCCCAAGTGGGCTACTTATACTCCAGAAAGTGTCCAGGAATATATACTGTGGGTATGGAAAGAAAATATTAGAACTTCGATTATATTTCCTTTTAGTCTGAAAATAAGAAAAACACTAAGTTTTAGTAGTACTCAGAATACAGTGTGGACACGGGCACTCTCAGTAACGTTCTGTGTCAAAAAGTGCTGTGCTCAGCTAGGCACTGCGAGGTTTCCCACAGGAAGCGGGGAATCCTGAGTCACGGGAAGGGGATGATGGTAGTGCCCTCATCTTGTTCTCCTTCGCCTCATTGCCACTTATCACAGTTTACTTGCATCCAGTTCACTAGAATTATGGATTGTATTACCTAATTTTAAGTAAACTAACTTTCACAAAATGGACAAGTGTCTTATGGGATCCACACAAAGAAGCCACGGTTTGAAAACGTGTTGCTAATGCAAACACGAAACAAGAACCACCACCGAGGGAGAGAGCTGAAACAGGATAGCACGGGCTAAGCAC
>PVJD01002759.1:0-181469 GCA_004026545.1 Mormoops blainvillei
CTCTTTAGGTTGAATGAACTTAATATTACTTCCCTCTTAACGGTTTGTCCCGAAGGAACACATTGCCTTAAGGGAGGAAGGGAGAAAGTGCCTGTCCTTGACATTGTCAGGAAGTGAAGACCAGAGCTTGGTGCTCAGCAAACTGGAGTCACCAGTGCGTGGCACATGCTGAGGGAGTGTCTTCGAGCAACTTTGGCTCTAGGGGCTCCAGAATTACAGTTTGAAAGAGGCTTTGCCTGCAAACATTGGCTTGGAGAAACCATCACACTCCTGCATTTGCAAAGCAAGCCCTCTCTCTCTCTCTCTTTTTTTCTTTTTTTAAAGATTTTATTTATTTCTTTTTAGAGAGAAGGGAAGGAAGGGAGAATGAGAGGAAGAGAAACATTGATGTGCGAGAGAAACATCCATCTGTTGCCACTCGCATTCCCCCTGTTGGGGACCTGGCTTGCAATCTAGGCATGGGCCCTGACTGGGAATCAAACCAGCGCCCTTTGGGCTTGCAGGCCGGCACTCGGTCCCCTGAGCCACACCAGCCAGGGCACGAGCCCACTCTTTTCCTTCTGGGTGCTGGCTGAGTGGCTGAAGGAGATGGTGGAGGCTGAATCCACCACTCCCACACGTGTGTGCAGGCGCACACGCCCCTCGAACGTGCCAAAGTGGAGACCCCGAGGAGGCAGGACGGCCCAGCTGCTGCCCTCACTGTCATGCTTTGTTCTGGCCTCATAAACATGGGGTCTCTCCTTCCCAGATTATGGTTTCCTGCCAGGTATTAGTTGAGAAGGATGGACACTAAGGTGCCCCCCGGCCCACCCTCCCTCCTTGGCTCCATCGTGCTCAGGACAGAATCTCCATAGAGAGGATGTGAGGGACGGCCGTCTGGCTGGAAAGCGGGCCCAGGGGACTGGCCTTAAAGCTCTGTTGGCACAGCAAGCAGTCAGAGTGTTTACTTGGGTGGCTGAGGAGGTGTTGAGAGAATTTGCGGGGGAGGGACACAGACCCCTTCCCACAAGCTACCCCTTAGGGGTATTAGTGGTTCTGAAACTGGGTCCATTTTGTCCCTAGGGCCTTTGGCAATGACTGGAGACATTTTTGGTTGTCATGGTCTCGGGGAGGGCGCTACCGTATCCTGTGGGTGTAAGCCAGGCATCCTGGTAAAAGTCCTGCTGCGCACAGAACAGCCCTGGCACGGAAGAACCGTGCAGCCCTGGGCCTGCGGTAGCGTCAAGGCTGAGAAGCCCTGACACAGAGGAAGGGGAGCTGGGGTATCTGGTAGACCCAGTCCCACAATGTTTATTAGGTGTCAGACCACAGACAACGTATTCTTTTTTTTTTTAACAGTTTACTTTCAGTGCTGTTTTGTATTGGATTCAGGTGAACAGCGTAGTGCTTAGACAGTCATATGCTTTACAGAGTGTCCCCCCGAAATTTCCAGTGCCTGCCTGGCACCGTACGCAACCGTCGCTCTGTCCCTGACTGTATTTCCTAGGCTGCACTTTGCATCCCGTGACCGTTTGGTAACTACCAGTTGGTAACTTAACCCCTTCACCTCTTTCACCCAGTCCCCCCGCCCTCCTCGCCTCTGGCAATCACCAGTCCATTCTGTGTCTGTGACCCTTAGTGTCCCCTTAAGGATGTCTCAGAACTAAAGATGTTGAAAGTTTTACGAGAAACTAAAACTTCTCTTTGGTTTCTCTTTGGTTTCCTTTATTCATCGAACCACATTTCAGTGTCTCGTGACTGCCAGTCACCGTGCCAGGTGCTAGGAGTGCACGGGCAGTGCACCATCTCTGTCCTCCAAGGAACTCACCACACAAGGGTCAGGCAGACAGAGACCCTCATGGTGTGAGCTGAGGAATGCTACGGCAGGGTTCGGCCCAGGGAACGGAGCTGAGCCCAGGCTTGGGGTCCTGGAAGACTGGGCCTGAGTTAATGGGCAGGCATTAGCTACGTAAAGAGGAGGATGTAGGACCAAGAAGAGCAGCGTGTGCAGGTCCAGAGGAGCCTTCAGACAGCCGAGGCCTTGGGAGGCACCCTGGGCAGAGATGAGACTGGGAGGGGAGACGTTGCACAGCATGGCAAGGACCTCAGACCCTTCTTAAAAGCAATGGGGTGCCATTGAGGCGTTTTAAGCAAAACTGTAAAATTACTAGATTTGTCAAAAAAAATAATATTCCAGCAGCAGAGGGCACGGGACAAGACTGGGGTAGAGCACCAATCAAGGAGACTTTCACGGTAACCCAGCAGGGAGAGAAGTGGAGGAATTTAAGGGAGAATGGGCTGGACTTGGTCACTCCCTCTAGAGCAGCCACCTGGGATGCCCATTAGGCAACTGTGAATATATAAACCAAATACGTGTGAATCTGGAGTCAAATGTTTGGCCTTGGAGACAGATTTGGGCGTTGACTAGGGAAGAGGCAAGGGGCAGGACCCTGGGTGCACCAGCGCTGCAGAGATAGGAGGCAAAAGAAGGACCCACAAAGGAGACCTGAGAAGGAAGTGGCCAGAAAAGTAGGAGGGAGACCAAGGACATGTGGCACCCTCGAAGCAGAGAGGAGGCAGAGGTGTCAAATGCTGCTGAGAAAGGTAGAGGACTAAAATGTGAGGAATGAGGAATGATTTGGGTACTCTGATGTCGCCGGTAATCGTGGTGAGGATTTTTAGTGAGTAGCAGGCTCTAAAGCCAGCTTGGAAAGGTTGGAGCAAGTGAATGAGCAGTGAGAGAGAGAAGACAACGACTTCCTTAAGAAACCAGAAGGGCCCTGACTGGTGTGGCCGAGGGCGCTGGGCGCCAGTTCGATTCCCAGTCAGGGCATGTGCCTGGGTTTCAGGCCAGGTGTCTGGCTGGAGTCTTGCGGATGGCAGCCAATCAGAGTTTCTCTCACGCATCCATGTTTCTCTCCCTCTCTTCCTCCCTCCCTTCCCCATCTCCAAAAATAAATAAAATTTAAAAAGAAAGAAAGAGGGAGTGGAAAAGGGAGGGAGGGAGAGAGAGGGAAAGAGAAAGAAAGAAACCTGAAGGTATAAAATAATCTGAAGAGAGAAGTAATAAGGCAGGAAGGCCGGGTTAAGAGGGCATTTTGTTAATGTCTCTGAGTAGCTGAGCACCTTCAGGGTTGAGCACACATTGTGTCTTAGAGCACAACCACCGGTAAGAGAGGAGGCCCGGCAGAACAGGGTAGGACGGGAAGGAGGGAGGAGCTACCCGCATGCGTGGTCGCTTGGTCTGAACTGGAGTTCAGACCCGTTTCCTCTTGGTTTGTCACAGAAAGAACAAGAGATCAGTTGCGGGCAGCCTTAAAATAGCTCCTGGCGACTGTTGCTACATCATACCCCCACTACTTCCCCTTTAGTTGATTAAATGTTTTGGTAAACCCCACTGTGCTTGGGAGGCCTCGGCAGGAGAATTGGACAGTGAGCGATGCGCCGGAGAGAGTCATGGAGCCTTGGAATTTCAGGACTTGGTCATTCACGCTCTGACTCGGTCTTCCGTGGAGGAGAAGCTGAGACTTCTGCCCCACTCCCTTTTGGTGGCGTGTGGGAAGGAGATTTTCTTTTTTGACAGGAATTATTCAGGAACTCCAAGGCAGAAAGGAAACAAAGTTGAATGCAATTTAAAAATAGGGATGCCACCCACGCAAAGGGTCTTATTTGCCTACTGGCGTGGGCTTACGGTTTTGCCGCAGCTTCCCTCCTTAGGCCGTTTTTCTAGTCTCCGATGCCTCCTGCACAAAGAATCCTGTAAACTGTGGTCCCCACCCTTTTTTGGCACCAGGGACCGGTTTCAGGGAAGACAGAGTGGGGCTGCGGAGGGTGGGGGTGGGTACCAGGGAGGTGGAGCTCAGATGAGCTTCTCTAGTGGCCTGGTTTCCAGTAGGCCACAGACCGGTGTGGTCCAAGGCTGGGGGTTGGGGACCCCTGCTGTAAAATGTTTGGGGTCTTCTCTCTTCCTAGAACAGATAGGGTCCTAGCACCATAAGCAGAGGGCTTATGGGCAAATCAACAGGTCAGCCCCAGATGGAGAAAAAGTCCTTTCCCAAATGCAGACTTCGGGCCCCTGCCACCCAGCATGGTTGGGGCCCAGAAGAGCTTTTGTCCGGCACAGTGGACATTTCACAGAAGTGGCCATCTCTTTAAGGGATGCACCCAGATGCCTCTGTCCTCCCAGATTGCTGTCACAGAGGGGGCTCTCTGCTGGGTTTCAGGATGTCACCTCTGAACCCAGCCCCAGGGACAGAGGGAGCACTAACTTGAAAATTGCTTGGTTCTAGGTACCTTCCGACCAAGGAGACATGGCTCTGAAGATGATGAAGCTGGTGACTGGGCAAGAATAGGGGGCACTGGACTGGAGGTGAGCTGCTCGACCCTGGGGCTCGGAAGCGAGTGCCCCAAAGCTGCAGGAAGCCCCATTCTCCGCACAAACCTGACCTGGACTGTGATTGTGAAGGTTCCTGCCAGCGTCCGCCGAGAACAAACTCACCGCCTCTGTGGCAACTGAGAAATCATTTCTGCTTCTGCAAAAGCCTGAGATGTTTTTTTAATGGATTTGTTTTAATCAAAATGAAGGTGTTGAATTACATTAACTTTTTCTTATTATAAAAACAACTTACGTGATTTATATTAAAAAGGGAGGGGGGAGGGATGTAGGCAAACAAAGAACAAAATAAACACCTATATACTCCCTTCCCTGGGATACACACTTAACCACTACCCCAGTATATATCCTTGGCAGTATTTTTTTGCTATAAATACATTTTTTTTTTTTGGCAAAAATTTAATCAGTATTTTATTGTCTACTTAGTTCATACATCAAAATGTCATCAACACCTTTTCATGTCAATAAATGTTCTTGTATAACATTTTTAATGGCTGTTGAGAATTGCATTTTATGGATGTACCATGATTTATGTACCAAATGCCCAATTGTTTCCCATAAGCAATTTTTAGTTTGTTGCTATTATAAATAGTCCTCTGGTGATTCACCCTGATAGTTATATTTTTATGCACATCCTCTTTATTTTCTTACAATAAATTCCTAAATGTATAATTGTTTAGTCAAAGGATTGCTACATTTCTTTAGAATTAAAATGATGCATTCAGGACTTCCACACTTCCATTTGTGGCTCAAGGTCTGCATAAGGAATGTGATAGCTTCTATGATACCGTGAAAGGAACACTGCGTCCTATAGGTTGTGGGGCTGAGATTCTGAAAAGCAAACAAAGTCAGTTCCTGCAGAGCATGGGGAAGGAGTTAATAGCAAGTTCTACGTGACCCACCCCTTCGGACCTGAGACTAAAACGGGCTTCCTGGGCAGAGGCCCTGCACACTTCCCCATGGTTCGCAGTTAGCACCTGTGTTCCCTTGGATAAGGAAGAACACAAGTAGCCAGGGTTGGATCCCCCTGGACTCTACTGACGCTCCTGCTGGGTATCCTTTGCTGGAAACAACTTTAGCTCTGAGTATAACCAGTTACTGAGTCTTATGAGTCCCTCTGGCATTGATTTACAACACAAACTGAGTTCCCAAGCTCAAAGGATCTCTTTTGTTAGAAGTTTAGGATATTGGTTGGGAGGGAATGCAAGTTTGAACATTAGGATGGGTTGTATGGGCAGATTTCAGTGAGGCTAGGGACCTCAAACCGTTTTTATCCAAGAGGCAACCCTTCCATCCCTTCCTGAGAAGGTTAATGTTTTCTTGCCCTAAGATCCTGTAACCAATTCTGAGATCTGCGCAAGGCCCCTCTTCCTGTCGCATTACATTCTCTCAGCCCACACCCATGCCTTCATAGGAATTCCCATGATCAGCTGACTGAGGAAGAAAAGCCTCAGGCTTGGCTTACAGGAGAGCTCTGCATGATCTGCACGCGTCACCTGGAAGTCCACAGCGAGCGCCCTGAAGCCCCCCGAGACAGCCCTGACCCATGGGGGCGAAGGGCAATTCTCCCAGTGGACAGCACTTGGGACAATGCACCTCTTTGCTCATTTGCCTGGCAGGAGAGAGGGCCAGAAGAAGAGTCCGCACCAATCCCGATTTGGTGGGGGTACTTGGACTGGGAAGGAATATAACTGGCAAATCAAAAGATCTGAGGGAGAGGTATATGGACAGACTTTTCCTAATGGCAGAGTCTGAAGATAGTTGTGTTCTGTTTGAATGCTCACAATAGGGTAGAGGAAGATTTTTAATAATCAGGTACATAAGATGACCCATTCTGTAGACATCAGACAGTCTCCTTTCCCAGTAGTTCCCGTGGACTCATGTACAAAGTGGTCATGGTGACAGTGATGGAGGTTACACATGGGCTCAGCAACATGGAACAAGACTGACTTGGCTAAAGCTACTGCTGAGTGCCCAACGTGTCATCAGAGGAGACAACACTGAGCGCCTAATATGGCACCATTGCCCAAAGGGATCAGCCAGCCACCTGGTGTTAGGTTGATTACACTGGACTGCTTTCTTTATGGAAGAGGCAGCAAGTTGTTCTTACAGGAATTGACACGTACTGTGGACGTGGATTTGTCTTCCCTGCCCTCAATGCTTCTCCTAAAACTACCATCTGTGGCCTTACGGAATGCCTCATCTACCACCATGGTATTCACAGCCCATGAAAGACAGCAATGGGTTCATGTTCTTGGAGTTCATTGGTGTTACCATGTTCCCCATCATCTTGAAGCAACTGCCTTGACAAGTGGTTGAATGGCTTTTTGAAGATCCAGTTAGTGTCAGCTGGGCAGTGACACCTTGCAGGGCTGGGGCAATGTCCTCCAGTAAGGCGCACAGGCGCCAAATCAGCATCACGTTTCTCCTGTACCCTGGATCTGGGAGTCCAGGAATCGAGGGATAAAAATGAAAGTAATTTCTCTCCCTATTAATCCTAGTGATCCAATGGTCAAATTTTTGCTTCCCATCCCTGCAACTTCAGCCTGTGCTGGTCTAGAGATCTTAGTTACAAAGGGAAAAATGCTCTCACCAGGAGACACATCAAAGATTGTCTTGAATTAGAACTTGAAGCTGCCATCTGGGCTTCTCTGGGCATTGAATCAACAGGAAAAGTACCGTCTGGTGATTGATCCTGACCGTCAAGGGGAAATTGGGTTGCTACTACACAATGGTGCTTGCTGAGGACAAAAGAAATATGGAATAAGCAGTGGGTGACGGTAGCTATAAATACGACCCGTGCCCTTGTAACCAGTTGTAGAAATGAGGACTGTAATAGTTATGAGCATTTCTTCTTTATTTTGAAATGACTATATTTTAATAAATATTAACCAAAATTTTAATCTTATTCCTTTATCATCTAATTTAAGACGCGCTTATAATAAATAACTTTATATGGAAGTCCAAGATGTCAGAAAGGGAGTATGAATGAGCTGGGAAAAGAATGAACATTCCCCAAAGATGAAAAAGGGACTCTGATGCTCTTCTGGGGAAAAGGTTAGAGTGGTTTTGGTTGTAAGAGGGATAGTTGTGTCATGTTAAGCAGAAGCATAACTTTGTTCTTGTCTTTATTTGGAGATTAAGTGTGGTTGAACACCGTGTGTGGGGGTGCTAAGTTGATGAGGGATGGATTGTGGATTGGTAGCATCAGTTTCCTGAAGGACCTTTATTAAGATGGATTGTGAGATCCATCTGTAGGATTTCCATACATAATCCATAACGTAGGGGCAGTGTCTTGGGTTTTGAATGCTATAGAGTGGAAGAGCATATTTGGGTTGATGCAGGACCCACAGTTCACCATGGAACAATCATAGATGGCCATTGTTAAAGGGAAAAAACACAGGCCCCAAAAGGAGTCACTTGTGCTAAAGCCCATGACAGCAAACCTAGACTTAATATCTGACCTAACTGCAGTTTTAACCTCCTTCCATCAGTCTGTCATTTTCCATAAAGGAAGCCCAGGTAATCTGCCTGATGAGACCTTTGCCTTCCCCTATGGGAAGGTAACCTTGCCTGAAATAATGCTTTCTTTTGTTTTACTAACAACTTTCTTGCATTCCCCAGTTTGTCTACAAAAACCCTGTATTGCACAGCTGCTCTGAAGCACCTCTCTCCTTGCTAGATGGGGTGCTGCCCAAGATTCATGAATCGTTCAATAAAGCCAAACAGATCTTCAAATATACTCAGTTGAATTATTTCTTTAATAGCTGTGTAAGACTCAGACACGTAGCAAGTTATTCCTGAGGAAACAGCCAGCCAGATGGACTGGATGAAAGCCGCTGTAAGGTCTGTGTACTCTGTAAAGGGGAACTGACTGTCCCTGTAAATGTCAAGTGAACACCCCACATGCAGCAGCTCATTTGCTCTGTATATAAGCCATGTGGGACTGGTTTTCTGACTATCGGGCTATCCACCTGCTGAATATGCCCGTTACTCAGGTAAATGCTGTGGTTAAGGTGACTCCTTTTTCATGGGTACCCTATGTGACCTTAATGCTGCAAAATCAGCGATAATTCCAGAAGCATATTAAATTTGCTGTCTCAGCTTCCCCTCATGGGTTTTATAGATTCTAATAAAAACATTAGATTAATTAACAAGAGAGTGAGGAGAGGCAAAGGGAGGGTCAAGGAACTCATCCAGCAGAAATAGGATGATGATATAATGAACCCCCAGGTACACAACACCCAGCCCCCCAAACCACTGACTATGACCAGTCCCTCCTCGGCCACACCTCAGCCACTTTCTCCTCTCCCACATTATTTTGAAGCAAGTTCCACAGATCACATTACCCACAATATTTCTGCATGATTCTTTGCAAGATAAGGACACTAAAAACTTCAGAGGGTTCCCGAGAACGTTGAAGAGTGAAGCCACCACTTTCCCACCATTTGAAGATCAGCTTCTCTCTTAAGCCACTGACCGTTTGGCTTTTCTACTATGTACAGCCAAACCAAATTTTAGAACTTTAACTACATACTGTGTGCTTTTAGAAACTAGGAACGGGATTGGGGCTGGGTGGGAAGGATGAAGGGATTTAGCAAAGAAAAAAAAAAAGATCTCCCCCCAAAAAAGAAAGAAAGACTTATGGACACAACAGTATGATGGTTGCCAGAGGGAAGGGGGTCGAGGAAGGTAGAAGGGGGTAAAGAGGGGATAAATGGCGATGGAAGGGGACGTGACTTGGGGTGGTGAACACGCAATACAATACGCAGGCGATGTGGAATTGCACACCTGAAACCTATACAATTTTATTAACCAATGTCACCTCAGTAAATTCAATTAAAGGAAACTAGGAATGGCGTTGCTATGTTCATTTTTTATAAACCCAGGGAAGTTGAGAATTACTGCTGTTGGAAACAGTACTTCAAATAAAATGTACTTTGAGGCCATGTCATTTGGTTTGGCTTCTTAATTATTCCTGATCCCAACACAAAATAAAACTTAGTGTCAGCAGCAGGAAACTCCAAGTAAAACTCGAGGATTCATGACAGTCAGCTTCCAGTTTAGCTGCCTCATTTGTAAAGGAAAAGAAGGGAGCTGGGGCAGATAAAGGCCTCCCCGTTTATCTTGACAGAGATTACCAGCCCGACTGCAAGGACGATTAAAAGACCCACTTGAGAACTGCAACCAAAAATAAAGTGGCATTTGGCATCTCTCCGTTCCTAGAAGAATAACCTGTTTTAATTTGCTAAAGCTCAAGTCAAGCCCCAAGAAAGAAAGCACTGAGAACATATTTTAAAATAAAAATGCCAGTCTAAAAAGGAACAAGCAAAATGCCAAGCCAAAAGAAAGTATTGTTAAAATATACTTTGGTTACAGTAAATCAAATCTGGTGAAAACATGGACACTTTAGGGCTCAGATCTACAATATGTTAGACCTGGGGAACCAGGGTTTATTTTGTTCCTAAAAGTGGTTATTTTGGAGGGCAGCAAAGGGAGAGCAATACTTGGCTGTGATGATAACCTGCAATCCTGGCACTTGATCTTTCCTGCCATTACAAGTCGTCAGCAGTCAAAATCACGGTCAGTCAGACTCACAGGCAAATAGCTGATTCCAGGTGACTCTCTCCAGAATGAGATATCATCATTCCAGCATAGCTTAGTTTGATGTCCTTTCACGTACAGAACACCCCTGGGACCAGAGTCCCCTCTCACCACCCTCTCTGCCAGACCACCGGTCTAGTCAGTTTCTGCAAGATTCCTTACCCCCTAACTGGCAATGGATTGAAGCTTCAGGTGTTTGCACAGTTATCTTCAAGAGAGCCAAAGGGGGGTCACCCCGTTTGTGATTACAGACGGCCAAGTGTTAACCCGAGCACACTCCCTCCTTGTGGTCTGGACCATGCCAGCTGGCCGTTGCTCATCTCACCTGGACAAAGCAAGCGAACAAAGCTGAGTGTTGTTTCAGGCAAAGCCTAAGAGAGGTCGCAGATCTGTCTCAAAAGAAATCATGCAGTGTGTCCCAGAGCCAATGTGATTAAAAAGAAACACGCAGCCATCCTCAGCCGTTCTATGATGATGGTAACTAATCTTCAGCAGGTCACATTAGCCATTTACATCAGAAGGTTTCTGATGTGATAAGTCTTTTTTAGAATAGCTATTTCATCTCTAGGCTAAATGAGATGGTTGTAGAATTTGACAGTGAAATCGACACTCTCTTAGGGGGAAAAAAAAACAGTTCTGTATTCAACTTTCATTGGTGGTGGGCTTTAGCATTATATTCCAGCGTGTTCCACCAGGGTAACAGCTCATTATTACCTTGTGCTTTTTCTTTAAAAGCCACTTACCTGCTGCTGCAGCACCTGGAAGGTTGCCTTTGTTCCTTGCTCACTTTCCCTTTAAGGGTCTGTAGCGTTTCAGCTGGTAGAGTTCCAAGTGCCCTCTGGACTAATTGGCAAGAAGTAAGAATTTTCCAGTTTGGAAGAGAAAGAGCCTGTTCTCCAGGGAAGGCTCTTCAAGGTAATTGCTTTTGCAGAGATTCCAGCCCCCACCTTTGGCAGCCTTCACCAGAGGCAAAGCCCCTTTGCTGTTCCAAGGAGCTAGAGACCCACAGATGCGAGCTCAGGACAGGCTTGCTGAGACCTCTGAAGCCCGTGACCTTTCGAAAGGAGGGAAGTGGGGGAAAGGCCAGTGCAGGCACAGGCGGTTGAACCCCCTCCCTGCCCTCCACCCCCGACAGGCACGACAGCTCCAGCTAGACATTTCCGTTGTCTTTTCCTAAGAAGCTTCAGTGAAGGGATGCATGGGTAGAGGGACCTAAGATCTTAACTAGGATTCCAAGCAGAGCAGGGAAGAACAATGCTTACTTGGAATAATAACTTAACAAGCCACCTTGGCTGAAGGGAGGCATCGAAGGAAGTTCTGGATAAGAAAATTTGGTGGCTAACCTGGGCAAGACTTCAAGAGCAATTTGTGTGTGTCCAGGGGGTGAGCCGGAGCAGGGTGGGGAGGCAGTGAGAGGAGAAGACACAGAGAAGGGCCACCACCTGCCACACCAGGTGAGGGATGTGGGAAAAAGGCCAAAGGCGGGGGGTGACAAACAAATGGGGGGAGGTTGGTTGGAAAGAAGCATTGAAGAATAAAATGGAATTGTAATTTTCTGTGAGTTATGGTCTATAGATTCCCTCCCCCAGCTCTGCTTTGAAAGCTTCATGACTGTTGGACGCAGGAGATAAGACAGCCCTGGCTGGGGGGTGGTGCTTTTGTTCCACCTTACATTCACATTGTGATCCTGGAAAACGGCTGAAAGGAGATGGCAGCTGAAGTTGTTTTGAGGTGGGGGCTTCAAGTCTTCAAGGCCAGGTCACCAGCTAGATGTGAATTTAGCACTGCCAGACTCTAACGCTCAAGCCTTTAGTATCAGGTTGGTCACATCTCTCCTCCGGCCCCTGGACAAGGCTTTAGAACTGTTGGAATTAGTGCCTAGAGCTGCCTGCTGGCGCCCCTTTCAGAAAGGGGGAGCATAGCATGGGGCATAAACGCTTGGCTTTTGGAGTCAGGCTCTCTGGGTTTGAATCCTAGCTGGGCCATTGGCTACTTATTTGACCCCAGATATTCAGAATCTCTATACCTCAGTCTCCTCATCTGCCAAAGCAAGACAATGATAGTGCCTTCTTTATAGAGTTACTGGGGGCAGGAAAAGAGGTTATGTACCTAAGAATTTTAGCATGATGCAATGAGTGTTAGTTGTTATTTTCATCGGTTTGTAACAACAACGCAGGGCCATGTCAGGAAGAGTCCTAAAGTTCAGCGAGGCTGAGGCGACCCTTCTCTCCGTCTCGCTGATCCACACAAAGAGTTTGGGTCCTGGAGCCAAACGACCTTGTTCTAGTCCCAGCCCTGCCCCTCTGGCCGTGTCCCTCTGGACAAATTACTTAACCTCCCTGTGAAAGGGTGAAATAGACCTCATCTGTGGGGTAGGTTGTTGGGAGGGAGAACTACCATGAAAGGTACCTGGCCAAGTCCTGCCCATGCAGTGTGATCAGGACACGGTCCAGGGGATCTCCTGCCCTACTCTGCTGTATCACACACACATTCCAGACAGCTCTGGGGGCTCCTTAGGACAGCAAATTCTACCCACATTCACGTAAGCTGGACTTAAACTCACTTGAAGGGAATTGTTACCCCTGTGTTGTCTAGGAACTCAGCTGGTCTCCCGTTAGGATCTTGCTGGTGAGGTTGGCTGAAATATGACTGGGTCATTGCAGTGATACAAGTTGTTTTGAGAACTATTGGGACACTAAATTGACTAAAATGGCATAAACTCAGCCAAACACATTTATTATAAGCCAAACATTTCCCTTTTCCATTCAGCTTTGGGCAGGTCTCCATGTTAGCTGCCCCTCCCCAACTCCCAGGGACCTTCCCAAAGACTTTATCATTTCTATCAATTACTCCTTCTAGAATGTCAAGGCCCCTTATAGACCCTCCAGATGGCTTGCTTTCAGCGTTCGTTGCTTGGGGACTAAGATATTTGGTTTGGCTATTAAAGGAAAGAGTGATCACAGAAAGTTAAAGGATTCGGGAGCACATATATTCCTTCATATGTGGATATAAACGCATTGAAAATGCCCTAGAAGACTATACATGACGGCTAATGGTGGTTCTCTAAATGTGGGATAACGTGGTTTTTTTTTAATCTGTGCTTTCTAATCTTTTATACAACAACAAGGTATGACTTTTGCAATAGGGGAAATTATTGTTAAAAATAAAAATGATATTCTTAGCTAGAAAATTCACCCACCAGATACTTACCAAGCCTGTATGAGGGCCAGCATTGGGCTTGGCACTGAATGAACAAAAGATGTAAGATCCCTGCCCTCAAATAAACTGCAGCAAACTCAGGGAAACCTTTACTAAACAAATAGATAAGTCACGGCAAAGAGGGCTGCATGCAGCCAAAGAAATGACCGGGGTGCTGCGGTTGACAGTCACGGGGGGAGGCTGTGAGTGAGGCAGCCTAACTGAGATGGAAGTTAGCAGGTGATGTTTAGGCTCAGCCTGGAGGAGGAAAAGGAGCCTGTGCTGCAGAGTGGGCAAGGAGAGCTCTAACCACAGACAGTGCCCGAGGGTTGGTCCGGAGACAAGAAAGAACTTGAAATGGGAGGGAGCGTGTAGGGAGTGGAGGTGAGCTTGTAGAGGGGGCGGGGGCCAGCTCATGCAAAGCCTGTACACCCTCGTAATGCAAGAGGAAGCCACTTAGGAGGGGCTTGAAAGAGGCTGGGCGGTACAGGCGGAGCTGGAAAGCGGGTAGATTTGGGGCTTTCTTTTTCTTTTTCTTTTTTTTTAAGGAAGAACAAATAGAAAGAACATGATGTTGGACTGGACGTGGGGAATAAGAGAGAGGGAGGTGCCACGGGTGGCTTCCCGCTTTCGCCCTTGGAATTATTTACCAACGTGAGACAGCCTGTGGGGGGAGGAACAGGTTTGGGCACGTTAAATTTCAGGTGCCTGGTTGTATGAAAACGGTGGCATTCAGGGGTGGCCCGGGCCTCCGGTGTGATCAAGTCCCATGCGAACGAGAGGTAGAATTCACCAATTTGCTTTGGCATAACTTAACAGCTTTGTAAAGGTTTCTCTTCTTATTTACAGAACTGTTAAGAATATAAACGAGTCATGTAAAATTTTGAGTTGTACTTATGTGTGACAGTATGTCCTATGGTGGCACTTGGTAGTTTGGGGTTTCATAAAGATAATGGGGTCTAGTCCTCATGCATGTCAAAGGTCTACTATGGCTACAACAGACTGTATTGAACTAATTTCTGATAAAACTTTATGAAAAATGTAAAGTGGCTACTTGGTATGTAATCTGCGGACAGAAAATAGTTGTCTTTCTATCTGGCACTTACTATGTACTGCACATTCTGTTACACATTCTGTAAACATCCCAGCTGAGCCCCACATTTTTTATCATCCATCTTACATGTGAGAAAAAAGGCTCAGAGGGGTTAACTTGCCCAGTGTCACAGAACTAGCAAGGGGCCGAGTCTGTGTATGTCTGGGCTGACTTGAAAGCTTGGGCTTCTGCGAAGTAGATGTCGTCCTTGGTTACAGAACGGGTTATCTGAGAAACACGGGTTATGAGGGGGGTGAGAATGGAAAGGTTTATTGGCTAGAGATACTCATGGACAGATAAGACTCCAATGCAGACCTGTCACAGCCTCTGCCAGCCCAGCATGAGGCCTGAAACAAAGACTGCCCGTCAGAGAGGTCATGTGTTGGGCAGAGACGGCTGGGTCCTGGGCCCACTCTCTCAGCTCACCCATTGGCTGAGGAGAGCACTCTCAGAAGAGCATGATCTCAGTGTGAAAGCTGGGCTGAACCCCAGAGGCTATCAGTGAATGGATCTCCTCGTTTCTGGGCAGGAGTCCATCCTTCAAGGGGATCTGAGCAGTGTATCGTCTCACCTGCCCTGAGCTCTGAAAATTGCCAGCACTCCTTTCACCCACGAAAAGGCAGTGCATTAGTTATCTGTTGCTATGTAACAAATTGTCCCAAAGTGTAGTAATTGTCCCTTAAAATAACAAATATTTGTGATCTCCCAGTTTCGGGGGCTCAAGAATCTAGTCTGGGCTGAGCTGGGAGTCTCAACTGAAGGTCTTACATGAAATTATAGTCAAGCAGTAACTGGGGCTGCTGTCTCATCTGAAGGCTCAGCTGGGGGAGGAATATACTTCTGAGCTCACTTACATGGTGGTCAGCAGGCTGTGGGCCCTCATCACGTGGGCTTATCCACAGGACTATGACACAGCAGCTGAGCAACCCAAGAGACAGTAAGAAATGTGACTTTTATAATCTAATCTTGGCAGTGACCTCCCATCACTTCTGCCTTGTTCTATTTGTTAGGAGCAAGTCGATAAATCCACTCTATGCTCAGGGGATATACAAGTACAAGTATTCCAGGAGGTGGGATCATTGGTGGCCAGTTTAGAGGCTGCCAGCCATGGGCAGGTCCCTATTCAAATAAACAACACTGATAACAAAAACAGTTTTAGCTACACTTGCTATGAGTCAGGTATTGTCTTATTAGGTCCTTATATACATTGTCGCACCACAACTCCTTTAATCATCCAAGGTTCATCAGGTACCAGCCCCTCTTGAGTTGCTCGGAACAGAATGAATAACAAATGAAGTACCTACCCTGCTCTTGAGGGGCTCAGGTCCAGAGGCGTAATTTGCTACAATTAGGCAAAGAAGGAGAAGGCAAGTCACACAGTTAATAAGTGAAGTGGTTGAGCTAAGAGGCCCAAGCTGGTCCGTGTGACTTTAAGGTCAGTCATCTTCATGAAGACCACATACTCCTGAATCTACAAGCCTGAAACATTGCGAATCTAAGAACAACTGTGAGGGAGGAACACATCACAAAGAATACATACAATATAATTTCATTTATGTGAAGTTCAAAAACAGGGGCTTGTTCAGCAGTGCACAGATAGCAGTGACACTAACGAGAAAAGAAAGGAAATTATTTCTACAAGTTAGCATAGTGGCTATGTTTTGGAGAAGGGGGGAGATTGATGGGGGAGGGGCTTCTGGGTGGCTGAGTGCTCTTTGAGACATGATGGCTGGTTATAGGGTATCCATTTGATAATGATGCATTAAACTAGATATATGTATGTGTGTTTTATTTACTTCTCTGTATATATGACATATCTCACAATAAATAAAGTTACAACGAAAACAATTGTGTCACATGGATGTTCTTTGGCAGGTGCATGCACCTGCGATGGCAGGTAAAGAAATCTTTTTTCAGAGATGCAAGGAGCATCAGGTCTTTTTGCCTTTGGCAAAAATCCCAGTTGGCTTTGCAGCCGGCCTCACCAATATGTTCTTAAGGTGTGTCACACCCAAAACAAACTCTGAGGCTTGGTGAGATCATGTTGCTGTTTAATACAGCGTGGTCTGAGCAAGTTGGCTTTTTTTTTCCTATTCCTGAAAGAGCTGCTGAAGAATGAAACCCGATTCACATTATAACATCAGCCACTTAGATCTTGACAACCCAAAGAATAACTTTGTACAAAAGTGCCAGGAAAAGCTCACTTCCAGGTTCCTCAAATTCCCTTTCAGATTCTATGGAAAAAACAGAGGGAAAAACCTGGTAGCCTGGGTTCTGCAAAGCCAGGCCAGCTTCAGGGATTCAGAAACCAGTTTCTGTTCACTGGGAGAAATGAGGCGGGGAATGGGAGATGCCCTCTCTCTTTGGGGACTTTGAGCTCATTGTACCCAGTCCCACCTTGGTCAGATGGAGCTTTGCCTTCTGACTTACTCGCCCTGTAGACACCCCTAGTCCACGACAGTTCTGTATGTAGACTTAGCAGTTGGTTACCTGTGCCCAAGGCAGGGTCTCGTGGAGCTGCGGTGTGCTTTGGGGCCCAGAAGAGCATCTGTCCTTTGTCAAAGGGGGAGGGAGGGTTGACAGACAGATTACTAGTGGCCTGTTAAATTTGAATTTTATCTGCAATTCAAATCCAACTATCCAACTGAGCATCCTGTATTTTTACTCCCTAAATCTGGCAACCTTGGCGGAGGGTGCTTAGCATGTAGCAAAGAAAAGGACAACTGGGGCAGCTAGCAATTGATAAGCTCATTTGATCTGCTTCCCATCTCCATTTCTCTCCCTTTCCACAGCCCCTGGGGACACCCACCTAGTGTGCAGGCTGTGCACCTGCTCTGCACCTGATAACTTAAAATATTAAGGAATTATTGTTATGTTGTACCATAATAGCATTATCAGTATTTTTTTAGAGATTTTATCTCTTAGAGATGTATACTAAAATATTTATAGGTAAAATAAGCTATGTGACATTTGCTTCAATATAATATCAGGAGGGAATACATACTGTCAAAAAAAAAAAGAGGGTGTAGGGGGCAGATCAGCCCTGGCTGGTGTGGCTCAGTGGATTGAGTGCCAGCCTGCTAAACCAAAAGGTTGCTGATTCAATTCCCAGGCAGGGCACATGCTTGGGTTACAGCCCAGGACCCCAGTTGGGGGCATGAGAGAGGCAACCAATCAATGTAGCTCATACATTGATGTTTTTCTCCCTTTCCTTCTCCCTCCCTTCCTCTCTCCCTACAAATAAACAAATAAAATCTTAAAAAAAAAATGAGGCAGATCATGGCTACCTGGGACTGGAAGCAGAGGGAGAGATGGACTGAAAAAGAGCACAAGAAAATTTGGAGGATGATAGAAATATTCTATCTACAGATAGAGTATTTTGATTATGGCAGTGGTTTCATGGTGTAGATGTCTATTATATCTCATCAAATTATTACTAAAATGAATGCATTTATTGTACATGAATTTTACCATAATAAAGGCATATATTTAATCAAGGCATACTTCAATTAAAGTACTAGTTAAAAACTAAAATGTGAAAGAAGTGGACAGGGTGCAGAAGAGACAGGGCTAGCCACGGGTCTCTGGGCAGCGTGGTGGGCGATGCTGACCATGTGCTCTTTGAACTGTCTATGTTTAAAAGTCTTCATAATAAAAAGTGTTTGAATAGATAAAGATATAAGACAATAAGAAAAAAAGAAGAAGATTCCAAATTAGATGTTTTGGAACTTCTCAATAGGGGAGAGTTGTTTAAAAGAAAAAAAAGTGGAATTAAATTTACGTGAGATAACTGAATGGTTGGGAAAAAATTACTCTCTGGAAGGATTCTATGTTCAGTTTTCCTCTAAGTGACTTGAAATTCTCATTGCACAATAATGGAAAAAAATGAAACTCCAAAAAAGTAGGAATACCAAATGGTACAGCCACTTGGGAAGACAGTTTGACAGTTTCTTACAAAGCTAAACAGTCTTTCCATATACAATCCAGCAATCATACTCCATGGAATTAACCCAAATGAGTTGGGAACTTAGGGCACACACAAGCTATATACAAATGCTCGTAGCAGTTTTACTCATACTGCCCCAACTTGGAAGCAATGAAGATGTCCTTCAATAGGTGAATGGATATATAAATTGTTGGGCATCCAGACAATGAAATATTATTCAGTGATAAAAATAAATGAGCCAGCAAGCCAGAAAAAGACACGGAGAAATCTTAAACACATATTGCTAAATGAAGGAAGCCAGTTTGAAAAGGCTACATATTGTATGATTCTAATTATATGGCAAAAATATAGAAGACATGGTAAAAATATCAGCGGTTGTCAGGGGTTTAGTGGGGGCGAGGATGGAAAAATGAATAAATGAAGTACAGGGATTTTTAGTGCAGTGAAACTATTGTCTGATACTGTATGTGACATTATCCATCTGTCAAAATCCACATAACTGTGTCACACAAAAACATAAGGCTTAATGTAAACAATAGACCTCAGTTAATAATAATGCATTACTATCAATTCATTAATTGTAACAAGTGTATCACACTAATACTAGGTGTTAATGAGAAGGGAATGTATGTATGTGGGGAGAGGGGGCATATGGAAATTCTCTGTACTTTCTGCTCAATTTTCCTGTAAGCCTAAAACTCCTCAAAAAAAAATTCTGCTTATTTAAAAAAAAGAAAAGAGAAAAAGAAGGGGGGAAAAGGAAGAAAAGAAAATACCCCTGGCATGGGGGGAGGAGTAGTGGAGGTAGGTGAGGATGGGGAGATAAATGGCGATGGAAAAAAAATTTTAATGAATTAATTTTTAAAAAAGAAAGAAAGAAAGAATCCAAATTAGATGTTTTGGGATTTCTTCATAAGGGAGAATTAATTTTAAAAAGTCATTGATATAAATTTGGTTGTGCTAACTATGAATGGCTGGAAGAAGATGGTTACCATCTAGAGGGATTTTACAATTCAGATTTCCCATGACTCCGTTCTCATTGCACATTAACAAGAAAAACTGAAGTCCTAAAAAAAGTGAAAAAGACAGACAAAACACAGGATGATATTCCTGTGCAAATGTGCCTTCCAATCCTTCCCTCGTTCTGTCCAGCAGCATCTTTTGCACGTATCCGTCCTGTTTTTGCCTCCTGTTTTCTGGTTCGCAAAGGGTGGGAGCCCTCCGAGAATGTGATGAGGCAGAACTTTGAAATATCAATTCAACCACACTTAAAACCAGCGCTGATCTGGTTGGGCATGGCCGTGGTGGAAGCTGGGATACTGTGCTGTTAGAAACCTTTCCCCCGAAGGGGTGGCCTCAGTTTTAATTGCTTCTTAACCGTCGGGAACTAGCTTTCCTTTGAACTGTCTGAGAGGACACGCCCAGTTCCCCTGACTTGGCTATAGCTGTGAAAGTGAAAGTTTCTGACTGAACTCGGCTGCTGGGAACTGTCAGGAGGAAGAACAGGTGGCGCTTAACTCGAGGGTGCTCCCAAGTGGCTGGGGACCAGCAAGGGTACTCTGCAGAAAGAGGCAAATTCCATGAGCCAGATGGTAATTATGGAACTATCAGTACTGGATACAGAATCCTTTCCCATAACCTCTACTAGTGGGCTGGATATGCCAGCATCACAGGGGAAACCAGGAGTTTATAACCGAAAGCATTGTTATGCTTGATCAAAAATTGGACACTAAAATTATTTTATAAGAACACCATACATCATATAAGAACACTGTTGATCTCTGTTAAATACTATTTTTGTTTTGCTGTTTATTCAGTCTTTCTAAAAAAATGTTTATTGATTTTTTGGAGAGAGAGGGAGAGAGAGAGAGAAACATTGATTGGTTGCCTCCCACACATGCCCCCACCGGGGATCAAACCGGCAACCTAGGTATGTGCTCTGATCATTAATCGAACCCCCAACCTTTTGCTGTACACAGGATGATGTTTCAACCAACTGAGCCACACCGGCCAGGTATTCAGTCTTTTAAAAATGAGTTGTAGTAGTCCACATGTATTTTGTGTGTGCAAGTGATATTTCACTTTGGTCAAAAACCTAACTGTTTCCAGACATAAACACCCTAATTGGCCAAAACCGATCTTGAGAATTGGTTGTGAAACTGTCACAGCAGGAACAACATATTTGTCTTTGGACTTAGGATATAAAAACATATAAAAGCTATTTCTACAATTTCTTTCTCCAGCTAAAATAATTATGCTGTAAGATTAAATACTAAATTTTCTGCCATGCTCATTCAATGGAAAAATTGTAATCATTAACTTGAATTGGATTGCATTTTCTAGGGACCTACTTACACTGTCAGAAGGATGTGACAGACACTTTTCAGGATCACTATCCAATCAGCATAGTAAAGCTTAGAGGTTTTTAGTTTTCACATTCAGTTGCAGTTTTTATAAATGCTATTTTCTTTATCTGTTAAAAGACAGGCCAGACTAGCATTTGGCTTTGAGTCATGACTTATGAATAATTCTTTTTTCTTATGGTCCTCATTGTTTCATCAATAATTAGGTCTTCCTTTCTGAAAGAATATGAAGCGTCAGGGATTTCATCGGAGGTTTTCAAATTGTGGGTTGGAAGATTTTTTTTTTTGTTCATTTTCATTGGATTAGTAATGAAATCTTTATTAAATAGTTTGAAAGTCCTATCTATAAATTTTATGTGGGTCATGCTCAGCAGAAGTCCGCCCACTTTCATTGTTTCCAGATTTTTTAAAAATTTAAGCGGGCTGCTTTCTGCTTCTTGTCCGAGCTCTGCTTTTGTATTTTCTATCCATGTGATGATCTTGACTTGTACTCATTTTCAAAATTAGTTAAATAAAGCTGAAATTTATATCTACATTTCTGGAAAACTCAAATCTTATTAACTTTTTCATTAAAATTCATAATTCTGGCATTGAGCATGCATCTAATTGCCAATGTATTTGTCCATCTAATTGCCCGTTCATATAATATTTCACAATTATTGCACCTAGACCTGCATATATACAAATTTAAGGGTAACATGAATTATTTAATGTCACAAAATACTTTTGCCTGTCACTTGCAACTGTTGCAAATACCAGAACCATGTACCACTGGGAAATAGCTCCTAGACAAGAATCTATTCTGAGAGGAAGGCTTTGACAGGTTAATTGGTTTGTCTTCTTTTCTGAAGTGCTTCCTCCTCCCAGCACTCTGAAGCAGTGTCTAGCTCTATGTTAGCAGCAGCACAACCTACAAACCTTTATGGCCTTTGGTCTCAGTCCTTTTCTGTTTCAAGAACATAGGGCTAGAGATGTAATGAAGCAAGTTCTTGGGACCCGAACAGTGTAAATCATTAAAAAAAATTATTTTGGGTTTATAGACTGTGCTGTGCCAGCACTGAGCGCCAAATCCCAACTGACAGGTGCCCTTACGTTTCTTAATACACCTATCTGTTGTGTTTTTGACATGTGTGGGCTTCCAAAGCTCAGGCCTGGGCCTGGTCTGCCTGGACCACTTTGGATTTTGTCTTAGGAACTAGTGAGAGATCTATGGAGAGTGAGATTCCTGGCATACTAAAGACAGAGAGAAACATTTGGGAGAGAGGGCAGAGGCAGATTTCCCATTAGGCCAGTGAAGCTTATCTTCCCAAGTTCCCTCATTTGCACAGATTGCTCCAAAATCTCTGCCTAATTTTGTGTTCTTTTTCTTATAGATAGCCTCCAGCCCACAAAACTTAAGTCTGAAAAACCGAAGGGCCCTGGCTGGGTAGCTCAGTCAGTTAGAGCATTGCCCCGATGCACCAAGGTTGGGCACCAAGCCCAAGGTATGTGCCCGATCAGGGCACATACAAGAATCAATCCATGAATGCATCAGTAAGTGGGACAACATATCTGGGTTTCTCTCTCTCCACTCCCCTTTTCCTCTTTCTCTCTAAAATCAATAAATAAAAATTAAAAAGAAAAACTTAAGGCTCGATGCTAGGGCCCAAGCCAGGCAGGTTCAAGCCCTCTTCCAACAGCATCCTGGAGCGCTCAGAGGGAACCAGAGGCATATGAGCTGGAAGAGTGAGAGTCATCCAATCTCAACAGCAGCGCTGATCTATAGAAATACAATGTAAGTCGCGTGTCATTTGAAATTTCACAGTTGCTACGTTTGAGCAAGTAAACATAAACAGGTGAAAGCAATTATATTTTATTTAACCCAGTGTACCCGAAGTATTAATGAAGGCCCTAAAATCTGGTGTGTATTTTACACTTGTAGCGCATCTCAATTCAGACTGGTCACATTTCAGTTGCTCAGTAGCTACGTGTGGCTAGTGGCTACCATGTTGGGCAGCACAGCTCTTGAGCACCCCCGTCTCTGCCTTCCAGCCAGTGCCTGCTCGGCACCGTGTTAGTTTCCTGCTGTTGCTGTAACAAGTCACCCCAAATTTAGTGGCATAAGGTAACACAAATTTATTCTCTTACAGTTCTGGAGTGAGAAGTTCAAAATGGGTCCCAATGGGCTAAGATATTGATCAGGCTCCCTTCTTTCTGGGCACTGTTACCTTGTTTTTTGTAGCTTCTAGAGGTTGTCCACATTCCCCGGCCCATGGTCCCCTCTCACTCCAACTTCTGCTTCCATAGTCACATCTCCTTCACTGACCATAACCCTCCTGCATTCCTCTCATAAGGACCCTTGTGATTATTTTGAGCCCAAGGTTATCCAGGATCTCATTAATCTCCTCACCTCAAGAGCCTTCGCTTAATGACATCTGCCAAGTCCCCTTTACCATGTGAGATAGTATATTCACTGGTTCTGAGAATTAAGATGTTGGTCTCATTGGAGGGTATTATTTGGCCTACCACAGGTGCTTAGAAGGGGCTGAGGCTTCAAGGGAAAGATGCTAGGGCCTCTAGTCAAAGTAGGGTCAGGAAAAGAAGGAATGGCTCTATCCTGTCCAGAGTTAGAGTAAAAATGAGCTGGTGAAATATCGGAGGATCACTTATAAAGTACCTGACTGTCTAATCCCTATGCTGTACACCTGCAACTAATACAAAATAATATTGAATGTAAACTGTAACTGAAAAATAAAATTTAAAAAGGAAGAGCTCTGACTGGTGTGGCTCAGTTGGCTGGGCATCATCCCACAACCCGAAAGGTTGCCATTTCGATCCCCAGTCAGGGCACATGCCTTCATGTGAGTCTGGTCCCTGTCGGGACAACTGATAGATGTTTCTCTCCCTCTCTTCCTCCCTCCCTTCCTCTCTCTCTGAAAATAAATCAATCTTAAAATGTACAATTCCATAAATTAAAAAAAAAAAAAAAAGAGCCCTGGGTGGTGTGGCTCAGTTGATTAGACATCATCCCACAAACCAGAAGGTCATGGGTTTGATTCCCAGTCAGGGCACATGCCTGAGTTACGGGATCAGTCCCCAGTCAGGGTGCGTACAAAAAGGCAACGGACCGATGTTTCTCTCCCTCTCTTTCTCCCTCCCTTTTCCTTTCTCTGAAATCCTTGGATGAGGGTTAAAAAAAAAAGAAGAGCTGAAATTGCATAAGAGGAAGGCTGCAAGTGTTGAGTCTTTGGGGGGAAACCTGGCTTAAGGTCATCCCAACCAGCAGGATCCCCCATTTTTTTGCCACTTAGGAAACTCGTCACAGTTATAAGTCTTAGAACAGAGATTCTCTTCCAAGGGTTGTATCTGTTCCACAACAACCCCTCCCTCACTATCTGCAACACACATACACAGCCCCAGTGCACACATCAGGGGCAGAATTCTCATGACATGGTAGAGTGGATCATTTTAAAATTAAAATATTTATTGAATGAAAAATGAATATTTTATTTTCTTGAAGGACTACTACTAAAATGGGACAGTGGGCTCCCAACCAAGGAATCAGCACACAGTCAGTCAGAGATATGGTCAAAATGCATCCCGAGAGAAAAGAGTATAAAACCTGTAATCACTTAGAACAACAAAAGTGTACTGCTCCAACTTCTATCAAACAGACTTAAATCTACTCTATGCAATGATTACACAAGGGGTCCAATGAGCCCTTGTGTAACTGAAAGTGCCATTGAATCAAGCATTTGAACCACAGCCTAATTTGAGGGCTATAATGTGGTCAATGATGATCTTGCGCAACTTGTTAGAGTGTAGGATGGCTCATATGAGATGATTTAATGGCCCAAGATATCTCACAGATGTCTTTATTTTCCCCTGGTCTAATTTCCTGGAGCAAGCAGAGGTATTCAAAACTGCTTCCATGAGTCAATACATCCAGTGCTTTGTGCATTATGGGTAATGGCAGTCGCCCTAGCTAACCTAGTCCAGAGCATTGAAGACACAAGGTGCACTGACAGGCGTGGGGATCTGGAACTTGAAACACCCACACAGGGTATGCCCTGGGAACGCAGCCCACACGTGTGGGTGCTGGGAGGCCGTCCAGTTTGGCAGGCAGCACACGGAATCTGTGGACCAAGGCAACGATGATAAGTAGCTGTTTCATATAATAGGAGGCGTGAAGATCATCTAATCTGACAAGAGGTGGCTAGAGGGTAGCAACAGAGCAGGTAATAAATTATCACCCTTGGCATTGTTGGTTCTGCAATCACTACTTAAAATACTTCTGAGTGACCCCAAAGATCCATGACACACAGTCACTTGTCATTTTGCCAGGACAAACATCTTAAACCCCTGAGCATGTGGGCAGTAGTCGAGTGAATGACCGGTATTCCGCCTCACGTGGCATGACTATGGTTCTTTGATAATAGCTGGGCATGCAGAACCTTTTCTTAGGTAATTAAAAAATAACAACCACCACAGTGTTTTTTCCCTTTGGAAAAGAAAGTCAGTTGCTGATGCTGGTATTAAGTTGAAGAGAAATTCAGTCAGAAAATGGAATATAACTGAATATCTAGCACAGTTGTGCTGGGCTCTAACAGAAAAGATGGAGGAGGAAGAGGAGGAGGAGAGGGAGATTGAAGAAACTGAGTACAGCACAAAACTGGTCATCAAAGGTGAATTCAATTTTTGTGAAATTTGAAAAGGAAGTGAATACACGATGTGAAGCTATGCACAACAAAGAGATGACTCTCTGATTCTGGATAACAGTGACCTGGACAAACAACAGGAAAGTTTGAAATGGCTTGGAAGGCCCTGGCCAGATAGGCCAGTTGGTTGGAGTGTCATCCCGATGCCCCAGGGTTGCAGGTTTGATCCCTGGTGGGGGCACATACAGGAGTCAACCAATGAAGGCATGAATAAGTGAAACAAGTCAATAAGTGGAACAGTCACCTTCTTCTCTCTCTGTAAAAATCAACAAATTAAAAAAAAATTTTAATGGATTGAAAGAGTATTGCTCAAGCCTGTCATGGGTTTGTTGCAACTGGAAATCAAACTTGTAGGAGCTGATATCAGGAAAGCCTGTTTGTAGGTAGCAGCCATTGTTCTAGCTATAGTTCAGTGGCAGGACTTGGGTGGGGCTTGGGGAGGTGCCGAAGCAAGGTAGGGACTCACTCCTAGGAGGCCTGGAGTGAATGCTCAGTAGATAATCCAAAGGGCACTTGTGGGTCCAGGAGCAAGTCAGAAGTCAGCCAACAGAAGCTAGGACAAGGGCAAGAAGTCAAAGCTGATTTCCGAGCAAACTTTGTGCCATGCTCCCGAGCAGCATAGTAAATATCCTTAATCTTCCTTTTATAAAGTTACAATTGGTCTGTTCTTGCTGGGTAGCTCAGTTGGTTAGAGCTCGTCCCAAAATGCCAAGGTTGTGGGTTTGATCTCTTGTCAGGTCACATAAAAGAAGCAACCAATGAATGCACAAATAAGTGGAACAACAAATCAATGCCTCTCTCTCTCTCTCTCTCCCCCGCTCTCTTTCTCTCTCTCTACACCCCCAAAATCAATTTTTAAAAAATTAAAGTTAGAATTGGTCCTAAAGGATGGAGCCTGTAGATTTGGGAGGCAGATCGAGGGCTCTCAGGTATAGAGAAGAGGCTGCAGAGCTAGGAACTTGGAAGCACGTGAGAAAAATTGCCCAATGAGAAAGTAACCAGTGGCTCAGGGTCGGACTGTTGCAGAACCTGTGGTTACATCGCATGCTTTACCTTCTTTACTGAAGAACCTCTACATGAAGTGGCTGCTTGGATAAAGGTTAGGGCAATTTGTACCATATCAATTTTAATAAGTTGGTGTCTATATTTCCCAGAATCCCTTTTCCTATATGGCTCCAAGTAGGAGCTGGTGAGAAGAAGAATTTCCATGAGGTTTGTATGGTGGAAGAGAAATACCCTCTGAAGGTGGATGTTCAGAAGCCATAACAGAGATGCAGAGGTGCCTGTGGGTTGCCAGCTTGTCTACGTTCGTCTCTGCTCCTGATCCACCCTTTCTGACCAACTGCTGACTCTGCTGACTGACAGTGGCCCCCTGACTCACTGCCAGATGCTGGACACTAATTCGCAAAGGAAGTAGCTACCTGGACATACTGCTTCCCACAGATCCCCCACAAGCCTTGGCTTTGCCATCCCTTCTCAGCACTCAATGTGCCTGGTTTCTCAGGTTGACCAAATGGTGACCTTTTCTCTGATCCCAACTCTACTCCTGTTCTTCTTTTCCGCAGCTCCTCCCGCCACTGTGTAAGTTAAATTCCTTATCCCATAACTTGCAGTGTTTCTGCTTCCCTGTATTACAAATAGTTTGTGTAGACTCCTGGAAAATAGAAGCATGGAAGCTTCCACATGCTTACTTATTGTGAAGATTCTTTGGCTGCAAGAGGCAGAAAGCCATACTGATCTCAATGAAACAAAAAAGGGGATGTTTATTGGCTTGTATCTTCAACCCATGAAAGTGCAGGGGTGATTGGAGCCAGGAGTTCAAAAACTACTAGCCTCTTATTTTTTCTGTTGTTTTCCTTTAGTTTTATTCTGTCCTCTATCCGGAAAGGTTGATCAGCCCAGCCTGGGGTCATGTGTCCACCACCTGGTCCAATTACAGACCAGAGGAATGAGGCATTATAATTGACCCAGCCTGGATGACTTGCCCACCTCTGTGACTTGGGGTTGAGTCCATTATCAGAGGAAATGTAGCACAAATACGGCCACTGGCAGTATTGTTGCGAGCCAGGGAGCTGCCTTCATTTACATATGCACCCCATTTGGTAAATTAAATCAGGCAATTTGAGTATAAGAAAAGCCCTTTCTAGTTACAGTATCCAAGATATATGTGGTTGGTTGGAAGACAGAAATAAATTACGTAGGCTGCTCATAGAATCTGTTATACCAATATGCTTTAAGACCTTTTTGTGCCATCCTGGAAAGCTTACGAACCACCACCAGGATATTACTAACCATCTTTAGATGGAGCTCTAAAACAAGTCTCTTTGGAGGCTGGCTAATACAGGCAGAAGACATTCTGACAATGAAAGAGCTGATGCCTTTTTTGTTTTTGGCATTACAAGAAAAAAGAGAATAAAAGGGTAAGAGGAGAAATGTGAGTCTTAAACAGGAGGCAAAGACAGTGAAGGACGGTGGCTCTTACATCTTTGCCTCAGTGAGTGTCCCCAACTACAGACATGGTGTATGTTCTCTCCATTTGTTTAGGAATTCTTTTTTTTTTTTAATTTCAATAAAAGACTTTTAGTTTTCTCCATAGAAGTTTTGACTTTATTAGACTTCTTAGGTAGAATAGAGACTTTGGTCCTATAACGAATGGTGTTTTTAAAATTAAATTTTGTAATTGTTTACTATTGGTGTAAAGCAAAGCTATTTTTTTCAAGGATCTTATATCCAGAAACTTCAGTGAACTTTCTCGTTATTCTAAGGGTTTGTCTGGAAAGGTGCTTTAATTTTCTATACATTATCTCCTAATTTTCACACAAAATTAATTTTCCTTAGATGAAAAGCCCAAATTAAGTAATGGACCATAATACCCTGCATTAATTTTATCTGCTTTAACTGCTTTAACAACTTTAACAATTAGCATTATTTAGCTCTTAGTAGAAATCACATGGTGTATGAAAGTGTTTTGTAAAGAGTGTCCCATCGACCAAGAGAAGGTTTTCATTTTTCATACTATATTCTTTTCTTGGAGATTCACAAAGGCCCTGAGAAGTCCTGCAAAGAAACCTCTCTAACTTGGTTAAATCCTGCATTCCAAACTAATTTCATCATGAAAGCCTTTTTTAAAAAGTTTATTTACTTTTTTAAAAGTTTTTTAAATTTATTTTCAGAGAGAGGAGAAGGGAGAGAGAAAGAGAGGGAGAGAAACATCAATGTGGGAAACCCTGACTGGTTGCCTCTCGCACACCCCCAACTGGGGACCTGGCCTGCAACCCAGGCATGTGCCCCGACAGGTAATTGAACGGGCGACCTCTCGGTTCGCAGGTTGGTGCGTAATCCACTGAGCCACACTGGCCAGGGCTTAAAAAGTTTATTTATTTTTATTTGAGTATAGTTTGTGTACAATATTACATTCATTATATTGATTTCAGGTGTATAATATAGTGATTTGACATCATGGAAACTTTTTTCACGTAATACCTTCCAGCCTTCTGATGAACTGCTTTTTACGAAGAGTACACTTTGGGGAATGATGTTTTCAGGAAACATATTCATCATGAAAATGGTTAAGTCCAGAATTTTCTCAAAGAATCTACTGTCTCTTTCACTATATTCTATGGAAGCTAAGCTGGGTAGAACAAGGCTCTATTTGGTCTTTTCTGTTTCTAGTCTTCCGTCTTTCACAATAACACTCTACAATTAATGCCAGCATTATAAAGGAAAGAAAAATATGCATATTAAATCTCATGAGACTACCCACTACTTCTATACACGGGGAAGGATTACAGCTGGTCACAGCGGGAGAACGTCCTTGAAATTCCATCGATATCTTCTGACTGATATGGAGATGAGATTTTTTTTTTCTGCTTCTATTATTCTTCCTGTTAAACCCCAGGCCATCAGCTCTTATGCCATGTTTTTTCCTTACATTACACAGAACCTCACATGTTTATCGAAAGTGTCCTGGATTATGTACACAGACTACAAATTTATCAGAGTACAACTAAACACATGGAAATTGAAGAGGCCCACCAGTAGGAACATATTTTATTGGGGAAAAAAGCGTTCCAATTATGTAAGTTTTCCTTGTATTGCCATTTCTGGTCAGAGTATTTATTAGATCATTTGAAAGTGTAATGATGAGTGTCAGTCTCAGTGGGTCTCCCTCTGGTATATATCTGGAGCTCTGAAAAAAATTTAAATAACTGGGCCCTACCTGGGAACCTCTGAATTAGAATCTCTATGGAGAAATTTAAGCGCTTGTATTTTTAAAGGTTCTGCAATTTATTCTGGCATTTGTTATGTGGCTTTTATTTATTTTATTATGTGGCCTTTATTTTTTAATAAACCATTTTTTCCATATGGTCTTGCCTAAATATTTCTCCTGATTTTGATTTAAAATAATAAAGAATATTTTTAAAGAAAATAAATTAATTCCAAACCCATATCCCAAACACTAACAAATGTGTTTTTCTGTGTCTGGCTCTAGCCCTCATCCATATAAGGAAATCTTTGAATTTGAAATTTGTCACTTAGTATTTTATTTTAAAATTTTCTATGCAATCATATAATGATCATTGTCATTTTATGAATCATATAATACTCTAGCAAGTATTTATTTGTATCATAATTTCCCATACTATTGAACATTCAAACTCTTTATTTTTAGTTGTTCTAGAGAAAACAGCAATGAAGAACTTGATATGTACGGATTTTGCTTTTCTTTTGAATTAATTCCACTGGGATAATTTTTTTTGGAAATCTGTTTTTTATTTCTGGAAACCTGGGTCAAAGAATATGAACGTTTTTTATGACTCTCGTTAATGATTACTAAGCTGCTTTCCGAAAGGTTGAACAAATGTGCAAAACTATACCCCAACTCCACGGCATGATGGCTGAGACTCAGGAAGGGGCAGGCAGTCGTAGAGGCCTGTTGGGTGTTCCCATGTCAGTTGGAAGAATGTGTCCCGAAGTACAAGTCTTAAGAATAAAGTTGAAAAAGGTGTTATCAATAACAGTGCTACGGTGCTGCTCAACTATCTCACCTGCCATGTGCCAGCACTGTCCTTGCATTCTCCCTACTTCTCAAAATAACCCTGGCAAGTTAGATCTTATTACCCCTCATATTATGGATGAGGAAAGGGTGGGCAGAGAGGCTTAATAACTTCCCTGAGGGTAAGATAGAGAGTCAGTACTGAAGCGAGGGTTTGAACCCTGTGTTTTATCGCTGCTACACCACACTGTATTTCACATCATTGATTTCCGAAGCAGCCACAGAACCTCACCAATCAGAGACCTTCTAAGTCATAAACTGGCTGTAGAATGGACTATAACAGATGTGGTAGAATGGACTATAAGAGAAGTGGTAGGTTAAACATGTCCACAACCCTCTGCCTCTTCTCCCATCTAGAAGTGGAATGAGGCTGCTTCTGTTGAATCTGTGCTGACCTGGTGACTTCTTTGGACCTACAGAATGGACCCACAGCAACCACAGTGATGCTGGCTGGGTCTGGGCCTATGCAGAGACGTCCAGCTTCCTTGCTGGAGAGGTCACAGGAGAGAGAAATAATTGCCTAGCCGGCCCAGCTGTTCCCATGACGGAAGCTCAGATGCTAGGCATGTGAGTGACACCATCTTGGATCCTGCAACCTCAGTCAAGTCACCCAGCCAGCAATATATGGGGCTGAAACAAAACATCCTGATGAGCTAATAATCAGTGATTATTTTAAGCCATTTTCAGCTTTGGGGGTGTTTTGGTATGCAACAGTGTGTCACTGAAGCAACGCGCTTTATTTGGGTGAATGTCAAATACAAAAGAGTACCAGTGATACACTCAAGCTTCCCTAACTTTTACGCAAGCAGAGTGAAACTCATTGACATCTCCTACTCCTAAGCTCACCTTTGCACTTACCTCTGTCACAGCGCTGACCGCGCTGCACATGGCCTTTACTTACGTTCACATCTGCCTTCCCTATGAGATTGAGGGTATTCACCTGGGCAACAAGAGCACCCTAAACAAAGCCTGGCACAAAAGAGCTATTAATACACATTTGTTGAATGAATCTTGTCTTGCTCTTGATGGATTGGTAAAAGCACTTGAAATAGAATATAGCTTTTATTTCTTGAGCTCAGCACTGTGCAAAGTATTTTATATGGATTATCCCATTTAATCTTCACAACCCCCTGAATAGGTCACATTACTATCTTCATTTGACAGAGGGTGAAACTGAGAGGCTAGGTAAAGTTACTTAAGGTTACAAGTGTTTTTTAAGTACCTGCGCTGAGCAAGGCAATAATTTAAGCTTTGGCAGCAATGAATTGGATGAAGCCAAATGGATTCAGTGTGGTGCACAAAACCCCCAGATGTCTGGTTGGCTGACTGTGTCATGGTAGCACTGGCTCTGTTGGGACAAACTCCCAACCGCAGGAATGTCACGGGGGGAGCAGTGTGCAGGTCATGTCCTGCACAAGGGCCTCCAGCCCAAGGACAAGTAGTGCCTGAAATCCAGACTGTGCTCTTGCACTCTGCTCACCATGAATCCTGGCACAGAGCTCTGCCTGTCTGGGAGAAGGGACACCTGTTGCCTAATTTGTACAATGCCACTGTGTGGGCTAGTGGCAGTCCTGGGTAGAATGCATTAGTCCGTGGGAAACTGGTATGCCTCATCACACAGAAGAAAGAGATTACTAAGAAACTTGCCATGTTTTAGAATGGACAGAGCAAGAAAAATGGTCCCAGAGAGGTGGCAGGGAGTATGTGTAGGTTGTGGAAAGTGGAATATTTGGGTGCAGTGTCCAAACCCCCATATTGCTGTGCTCTGCCCTGCCACTCCTAGAGGTGCGTCACCTTGCAAAATGTCTCATCCCTAGGGAAGTTTCTATCTCCCTATTGTTATCTGAGACTTCTGGATCTTGCTGTTTCAAGCTATCCCACCTGCCATGGTGTGCAGAAATGTATGCAAACAAAATAAACACTGCACAACAGATTATAAATCACACCAGAGAGGACTCACTGCAGTCTTCATATAACGTTCAAGCAATTTAAACTTCCATAGACAGGCACCCAGCCTCATCCAGTGGCCTCCTGGGATGATCCCAGCTGTTGGGCCAGGAGATACCTCCCATGGAATAAAATGAGGTAGGTAACAATCTCCGATTGGTTGTTTCTCGATATGTATGAGCTTGGCTATAGTTGAAGGCTCTAAATTGGTTTGGGGTAGAACTTCATTTATCCTGCCTGAAGTAGTTCGCAGAGTTTCTTAGGCTCCCCTCACAAACTGAACTGCCATTGGAAGAAGCTGGGAAGAGTGGAGGAGGCTATGGGAAATGGTCAGCTGTACTCCTACCAGCAACCACTGAGCAGAACCAGAGTTAAGGTCTTAAATACAGTATATAGCTGGAGAATCCCCAAGAAGTATGTGGTGGTGACGGTGCCAGAGTCTGGGTGGTGCCTATTTGAGGCCCTTCATCATAGCTGCTTGGATGGAAGCCATGACCTCTTGGGTCCAGAGGGGAGGAAGGGGACAGCCGCCTTTGATCACCTGCTGAATGACTTGACATGTCCTTTTATCACTTAGCACCTATGGGTTCAACAGAGAAGGGCGCTGTATCGGTTTCTTAGGGCTGCTGTAGCAAACTACCACCAAATTGGTGGCTTAGACAACAGAAATTTATTGTCTCACATTTCAGGAGGGAAGAAGTCCAAACTCAAGGTGTCGGCAGGGCCCTACGCCCTCTGAGGACGTAGGGGAGCCCTTCCTTGCCTCTTCCTTGCTGCTGGTGGTTTGCTGGCAATCTTTGGTATCCCTTGGCTTATAGATGCATAAGTCTAATCCTTGGTCATCACATGGTGTCCTCCCTGAATTCACCCTGCCATATTCTTACAAGGACACCAGTCATTGTACTAGAGGCCCAATCTACTCCAGTATAACCTCGACTTCACTAATCACGTCTGCAACGACCCTGTGTTTAAATAAAGTCACGTTCTGAGGTACCGGTGGTGAGAACTTCAACGTCTTTTGGGGGGGAGATACAGTTCAATCTATAGCATACATGTTCCTATATTAAAATGCTTCCTGGACCTCCAGGTCTGCCTCCAGCAGCAGTACAGTGAGTTGCGGAATCCACGGGCTTCACATCAGATTTCTTGGGTGAAAATCTCGCCTCTGCTGCTGTGTGACCAAGCGCTACAAAACGGGAAGACAGTATAACAGGAATATCTGGTTCTTGAAATTGGTGGAGGATTAGGATAATGTAATTGCCACAGTGCGGGGCATGAAGTGCTTATTAAGTATTAACTATTAGTGTTGTTATTCCCCAACTCTTTCCATTGGCTTCTCTAGATCATTTATTCTTCCCTGCAGACAGGAATGGTACAACCAAATGCCTCCGCAGTTTAAGGTAATAGGGGGTGGGGTGGAGAGAGAAGGAGTTAGCTTCACTTGTTTGTTCAGTAAAGCAGAAGGAGTAAAGGCAGTTCATATTTTGTTAGCACTAAAAAAAAAAAGTTCCTTCTGTAGATGATTCCAGTAGGAAAGGTAGGCCATTTCTCAAATATGTGACCCCCAAATCAGAGGGGCCACCAAGATAACACAGCTGGCTGACTTTTTACAAAAGAGCCTCCCAAGATGATGTTTTAATGAAATTCCCCATGGTCCTGTATCGGGCCCTCCCTCAGCTTTATGACAGGTTCAGAAACTTCATCATGTTCGAGTCCCAGAACTGAAAGCCATCTCAAACAAAAAACATGCACAAGATGTTCAAGATATAGTAAACAGGACGGCCACTTACATAATTTACAATGATGAAAATGGACCTCTCATGTGGGCCAGTGCCTTCTATAGGTTCAATCACAGCTCCTGTCCTTGGAGAGAATTTTCAGAAGGTTGCTTGGCGGGCAACGAGTCAGAATGAGGGGCATGAGTTACAGGATTGAACGGAATAATAGTGTCAAGTTCTGATCTATATCCACGCATCAGAGAGAGCAGCTTCTTGATTATATCGAATTGGGAACCCCTTTCCTTAGATGGGCACTGCCTACTTTGGTTTTTTTCCTTCTGGTCTCCTTTGGGTGTTTTATTCATTCATTTTTAAAGATTTTACTTATTTATTTTTAGAGAGAGGGGAAGGGAGGGAGAAAGAGAGGGAGAGAAACATCAATTTGTGGTTGCCTCCCACACACCCCCTGCTGGGGACCTGGCCTGCAACCCAGGCATGTGCCCTGACTGGGAATTGAACCAGCAACACTTTGGTTCTCAGGCCAGCACTCAATCTACTGAGCCACACCAGCCAGCGCAGTGTTTTTGTTGTTTTTTTTTTACCACCTTCTTCTAAAATGTTCCTTTTTAAAATATAGTGTTACAGTCTACCTTGCTCCATTGACCAAATTTTTATTCCTTTTTTTCAGGTTCCTGCTCCCCTCCATCTTCAAGCCAACAACAGTAAACCCTTTTCATGCTCCGAATGTCTCTGACCCCTTCTTCTGTCACATTTCTCTGATCTCTCTCTCTCTCTCTCTCTTAACATCAGGATTGGATAGAATCCCTCTGTAACTATTTCCCCAGAAAAATGCCATACTTATAAAACCATGTGAACAATTTCAGGGGGTTAGTGGATGACCACAAAGCTGTTTTATGCACCCTAGGTTAAAATCCATGCTTTAAGTAGACCTTTACCCATTTTTAGCTGCTGCTACAGTTTCAGCCTAACAAAGTCATCTTATTTTCCTTGAGGCCAAGTCCTTAGGATTACCTCCCATCTTCACCTCCCTCCTCCTTCCTGCTCCTTCTAATCTTATGCTTGGACCACCCTGTGACCTCTGAACTGCCCTAACCTTGTGGCTACCTCCTCAACCACAGCTGCTGGCCTGATCTCTCGTTGTGAATGCAGTTAATTCTCTCTTCACACCTTTGCCCCTTTGATTCATGTGTTGTGCTTTCCCTATATTCCAGTTATTCCACACCTCCATTGTTCCCCGCTCCTTTTATCCTGGCAGACTTTGCCCATGTCCCCTACAGGATATGACTGACATATTTATCTAATTTGTCCCTTAATTTTCTGTCCCTCCTTCTCACACATATTCATAGCCCCAACAACATGAGTGAGTCTTGATGTTAACATTCCCAAAATATATCTTGAGTCCAAAGCAGTCTGTTCATACCCACTGCCATGACTTAGCTCAGGCCAGAATCATTTCTCACCGGGACAACTGCAGTGGCCTTTCAGCTGGTTTCCCTGTTTCTATGCTGGTCTTTCTCTAGTTCCTTCTTTCCACAGAAGCTACAGATCCCTTTTAAAAACAGAAATTATAGCCCTGATTGATGTGGCTCAGTTGGTTAGGTGTCATTCTGCAAAAAGGTGGCTGGTTCCATTTCAGATCAGGACACACGCCTGGATTGTGGGTTCGGTCCCTGGTCAGGGCACATATGAGGGGAAACTGATCCATGTTTCTCACTCACATCAATGTTTCTCTGCCTCTTTTTCTCCCTCCTTTCCCCTCTCTCTAAAAATAAATAGATAACTAACTTCTGGTGAAGATGGAGGCATAGGTAAACACAACTTGCCTCCTTACACAACCACATCAAAATTACAACTAAACTGTAAAACAACCATCACTCACAACCATCAGAAATCGAGAATGGAAGTCTGACAACTAAGGAATTAAAGAAACCACATCCATTCAGACTGGTAGGAGGGGTGGAGATGCAGATCAGGATGGTCCCACACCTACGTGTGGTGGACTAAAAATTCGAGAGGGATAGCTCGGGAGTGAGGAGTCCCAGCCCCACACCAGGCCCCCCAGAGTGCCAGGCAGATAAGTCCCCATAACTTCTGGCTACAAAAACCAGCAGGGACTGCATAGGTGGAAGAAACTTCAGGAGTCTCAAGCAGTTCCTTTTAAAGAATCTGCATATGGACTTACTCAGACTCACTCCATCTGAGCTCCAGCACTGGGGTAGCAGCTTGAAAGGCACCAATGGCATACAGGGAAGAACTGAAGTGTCTGGCATTAAGGCAAGAGCTGAGGAACAGCTTGCTCCCAGGCAGAACAGTGGGCAGAGGTCATTGCTCCTTTTCCGAACTCTCCCTCCAACAAGCTACAGAGCCGGCAGGCAGGTACCATATGTGGCTCTCCATCAACCCAACACTGTTTGCCCCATCCTGGAGATCCCTTGAGGCTCTGCCCCACCCAGCTTACTGACCTACCCAAGCTGTTAACAGTGGCTTTTCCATATGAATGGTTGGTCTTGGTTCATACTTTATAACGCTCTAAATTCTCTCAAACAAGCAACAGCTGGCCTCAGTGAACCGACAGCCCTCAAACCTCTTGCTAATTGGTCTCAGACCCAGCACTAGCAGTAGCCAGCCTAGGTTCACAGTTTGCCTTCACCTGGGAATCTCCAAGCCCGGCACAAGTAGTAGCCATCTCAGACTGCTTTGTAGCTCATGCATGGTGGCCCTGGGCAGAATACAGGTAGGGACTGACCTTGGCCTGCACCACCTGGGAAACCCCAAACCCTGCACACCCAGTGGACAGCTCAGAGCACCACCACCCTGCCCCTGTCTAGCTGACCCTCCGCCGAAGGTAGAGATTGGTGGTCAGTGGTCACACCCAGTCCTTACAGCTGACTGGCCTGGGTAAATCCCTCCCATTGACTTGCCAACAGCAATCAAGGCTCAACTACAGGAGGAGAGTGTACTCAGCCCACGTGGAGGGTACACCTTGAGTACCCAGCTTGGGTGATATGGGATGCTGTGCCACTGGACCCTACAGAACGCCTACTACATTAGGCCATACTAGCAAGACAGGGAGTCATAGCAGCTCTACCTAATACATAGAAACAAACACAGGGAGGCTGCCAAAATGAAGAGACAAAGAAACATGGCCCAAATGAAAGAACAGGTCAAAACTCCAGAAAAAGAACCAAACAAAATGGAAAAATGTAATCTATCAACCGCAGAGTTCAAAACACTTGTTATAAGGATGCTCAAGGAACTTAGTGAGGACCTCAACAGCATTAAAAAAATCCAGTCAGAAACGAAGGATACACTAATTGAAATAAAGAACAACTTACAGGGAAACAACAGTGCAGTGGATGAAGCTGAAAATCAAATCAATGATTTGGAACATAAGGAAGCAAGAAACAGCCAGTCAGAACAACAAGAAGAAAAAAGAATTAAAAAAAAAACCAAAACAAAACACGAGGACAGTGTAAGCCCCTGGGACAACTTTAAACAATCCAACACTCACATCTTAGGGGGGCCAGAAGGAGAAGAGAAAGAGCAAGAAACTGGATATTTATTTGAAAAATAATTAAAGAAAACTTCCCTAATTTGGTAAGGCAAATAGACATGCAAGTCCAGGAAGCACAGAGAGTTCCAAACAAGATGGATGCAAAGAGGCCTACTCCAAGACACATATAATTAAAATGCCAAAGGTTAAAAATAGAGAATCTTAAAAGCAGCAAGAAAAAAGCAGTTACTTACCTACAGGGGCATTCCCATAAGACTGTCAGCTGATTTTCAAAAGAAACTTTGTAGGCTAGGAGGAATTGACAAGAAATATTCAAAGTCATGAAAAGTGGGGACCTACAGCCAAGATCACTCTATCCAGAAAAGCTATCATTTAAAATCGAAGGGCAGATAAAGAGCTTCCCAGACAAGAAAAAACTAAAGAAGTCCATCATCACCAAACTATTATTATATGAAATGTTAAAGGGTCTTACTTAAGAAAAAGATCAAAACTATGAACAATAAAATGGCAATAAATATATATCTATTGACAATTGAATCTAAAAAACATAACTAAGCAAACAAGAACAGAGACAGAATCCTGGATACAGGGAGCGTTTTGATGGTTGCCAGGTGGAAGGGGAGTTTGGTGGAATGGCTGAGGAGGTGAGGGGATTAAGAAGTACAAATAGGTAGTCACAGAACAGCCATGGGGATGTAAAGTCCAGTATAAGAAATGGAGTAGCAAAAAAACATACGCATGAGCAATTGACATGAACAAAAGTGTGGGGATTACCTGAGGGAGTGGGGGGTGCTGGGTGGAGGGGTGAAGGGGAAAAATTGGGACAACTGTAATAGCATATTCAATAAAATATAATTTAAAAAATAAAAGGTAAAATCTTTTTAAAAAACCCGGAAATTATATTGTGCTGCTCTTTATTAAATCTTCTTGAATGGGTCCCCATTTATTCACTAAATATATTTTTACTGAGTGCCCTATATGTGCCATGTCCTCAATAATGCCTCCTGTCATGAAATAAATGAAGTATATGGTACGTAGATAACGCTAAGTGCTGTGCAGAAAAAATAAAGAAGGTGCAAAGGACAGGAAATCGTATGTGTGTGTTTCCAGTTTTAAAGAGGGAGTCCAGGGAAGGTTTCACTGAGACTGAGTAGGTGACCTTTGAGCAAAGAACTTGTAAGAGTTGAGGGAATGAGCTCTGTGGAATATTCCAATTGGAGGGAATAGCAAACGCAAAGGCCCCAAGGTAGAAGCATGCCTGGCTTCGGGGCTGAGCAGAGTAGATTAAAATCCAAGCTTTACTAAGATAGGTTTTGGAATCAATGGTTTATAAGATCGCCCAGTTCCCTTGCCACCCCTGCAATAAACCTCCTCCCTCTGCCTCACCAACCTCTTTTCCCAGCACTCTCCCCACTTGACTGTATTTCATCCACACTGATCTGTCAGTTTATCAGAAGTTGTTTGCTGTTTTTGTCTATATTGTTGCCTCTGATGGGAACACTCCCTAACCCTTACTCCCATATACAGTTTGCAAGGCCAGCTCCTTCTTATTCAGCAGTTTTCAGTTTAAATTTCACCTAAGGCCATTTCAAACCACAGGACCTAAAATAGGTCTCTTGTTATTTTTCTGTACCGGTTTCCTATCTGTTTCCTTCATGGCACTAATCACACCCTGCAATTGGGATATATATATATATATATATATATATAATATATATATTATAAAATATATATTATATATATGAATTTATACTTAAAACTCAATAAATGGTATCTCATTGTCATTTAAATCTGCATTTAATCACTAGTGAAGATTAAGCATTTTCCCCCAAGTAATGATTACTTCTTAGCATGATCTCTTTTCTATATTTTGCTCAATAAATGTTCACTTAAAGACCCCATGTCTTTATAGAGCGAGAGCAGGCCTGGCCAGCCGAACCCCTGTCGACTTGCCAAGGGAAATTTATTTTCCCGTTTCCTGGAGGAGTCAGTGAGTCATGGTGATAATCTCTTGGCAAGAAATATTACCCAAATCAAACCCATTTAGAGGAAAGTGTTTGTTTCACTTCGACATCACTAAGTTGTGAAAGCGGGCAAGAAAGTTGCATTTGAGTGGTGCCAGGTACTTCCATTAGACAACTGAGCAACACCTAATTATGCATTACAAGGTAATGATGGTTACGGGGAAGCAAGGGGAGCCCAGCCTCTCACTTAGTTCCTCCGCCTTTTCCAGGGGGCTCTCGGTGCAGAGGTAGGAAAATGGTCTAACTGACCCCTCCAGGCTGCCAAGAGCCGCAGTAGGAGAATTCCGGGTTGGGTTTCGTGAGCAGAGCTTCGAGGTTCCACGGGACGCCAAAAGCTCCAGCCAGGCCCTTATCCCGAGCCCCGACGAGAATACAGATGATCTCGCGAGAGGTAGAGCAAGACCCGGCTGCGGAGGGCGGTGGCGAGATGTTAGCGGAGCGCTCCAGACCGCACCCCCTCTGGCGCAGCTGGGAGAGGCACAGGCGGGAGCGGCCCGCGGCGCGCACGCGCAGGTGAGCGGGGAGAGAGCGAGGGCTGGAGGGCGGGGGGCGGGGCCTTGCGTTGCGCCGCGGGCACGTCGCTGCGCGTACTCAGTATTTAATGTCTCTGTGTTCCAACGGCCTGGGCGAGCACGTGGGGCAGCGGCCGGAGCGCACCGCTGTGGGGCCGGGCCTCCGGGGCCGAGGCGGGAGGCGGGGGTAGGGGGGCGGCAGCGGGCGAGGACCCTGTAGCCCGACAGTCGCGGAGGAGCTGGTAAGTTGGGTCCGCTGGAGGCGGCTTGCCCCGGGACCCCCAGCCGGGGCCCGAGGACGACGCTTTCAGGGTGATGGGGAACCTAGAGTGCAGGTGCGGAGCGCGATGCGCGTTCCAGGTGTCCTGCATGCCGGGAGCTCCGGACGCCGAGTGCGGACGAAGGGGCTCCGGTCCGCTGCCTGCTGTCAAGCAGGCCCTTTCCTTTCCGTCTTCTGCGCGCCCCCTCATCTTCCCGGTCTGGATTGTCTGCCCGTCGGCTCCAGCTGACAGATCGCGTGTGCGTAGTTGGGGCGGCGCTCTGCAGCCGTGCTGTGACCCCCACGCGCGTCACTGTTCTCGGGGGCGGGGGTCGAGGACGCGACTCCCGGGCCACCCCTCTGCGGCTTAACTTTTCCAGAGCGCGCACACCGTCGCGTGAGACAGACCTGAGCGCGTCCCACCCAAGGTCGCCTAACCCACACGCATTTACTTTTCAAAGGTCGTGTGTACCCAGTCTGAGCCGGGAGAGGCGGCGGCGGGGCGTATTGTGGGCAGGGCCAGGTGCTGAGAAAGGCGAGGAGGTGCTCCAAGGCCCTCGGGCACCCCTTTCTCTCTCTTCAGGGGTTGGAGTTGAATTGGTCATTTCAGGAACCTCGCCCAACTTCTGGACCCCTTTGGCTCGTCCTGGGTTGCTTGCTCCCCTCGTAGGCCCGGCGGTGGCAAACTCGAGCAGGTAGCCCAGCCTCTGAGAGTTCGGTGTGGCGAACCCGGGAAAGGGGCTCAGTTTGCGGAACGGGGAGCATGGGCTAGGCGACCGGTTGTGATTGGATCCCTGTTTTGGGAGGAGGGACCGTTAGAACCGAGTTAGGGTCCCGACGTCAAAGGCTTGGTGTCTCTCGAGAGAATTAGTATTCGCAATCCCTTAAAGGGTGTCCGGAGGGTCGGAGGCCGTCCGGTGCAGCCTGGTGTCCCCGCTGACTTGCCCCGAGGCGCGTAGGTCACGCGTCGCGCTCAGACGGCGCCTCGAGACCTTCCCACTGGCAGTCCGGAGGGACTAGCCTAGTTTCGCGGACTCGGGTCTCAGTGTGCTTGGAGAGGCCGTGGTCTTGGACTCCTCCGCGCGGCCTTTCACCAGTTCAACTCTTTTCTGCCCTTGGATACGGTTTCTCCCATTTCCCTTCCAAGGGAGGCGTAGGAAGAAAGGAGCTGTGGGCGTTGGGCGGTGTAGAACCGACCGAGACACTGTAAGCCCTGGGCCTTTTGCGATCTCCCTCTCCAGCGGTGATGCCCAGGCTGGCCGTCGCCTTCCTGCCTCTCCGCCGCCGTCCACACGAACCCCGTGCACTTCGTTCCAGGTGTGAGTGGAGGCCTCTTAAGCCCAGTCAGGTGCATGGGCAGAGCAATTAGATTAACCTAGCTGCCTTTCACCTACAGAAGTTCATGCTACTTGGTGTTTAAATTTATCTTCTGCAAGGAAATCTGGGCTGCTGGACACCTGGTACAACCGTATCTGTTGATTGGTTTGCTATTACGGCCCCCCTCCGCCGTCCCCACCCCCATCGCAATTACCGATGAAGGAACACTTCACAATAAGCTATTAATTCTGACAGAGAGTAACCTTACCGTGCTCTTGTAACTAAGTCCTTCCCAAGGTTTTTTTTTTTTTTTAAACTATTTAGAAAGCAAAACTTGGACGTTTAGTAAGCACCACCCACCCATCCTCTCCGCTCTTAAAGATACAGAGCATCTTTGAAATGTGAGGGCAGCATGCATGATATGGTCATATATCAGATTCCTTTGTTCTTGGCATTCAAGTGGTTCACCTGCTTATTAAAGGCTTTCTGAGTACTGGAAGTGTGTGAGATTATGTTTTTGGAGCTTTTTGACTTGTATCGAACCTTTCTTCTTTTACCTCTTAACTAGCTTTATGGGTTCTGGGTAGTGATTCCTGTGTATATTTTCAGAGGAAGTTTTCACTAGGCCAGAGGAGGTCCTCTGGATCCTACAGGTATGCAAATCACTGAAGCTTCAGTGCCAGCCTGGATTAAATAGGCTCTATTGTCATGAGTGTTGTTAGGTGATGGCCTAGAATTTGCGGGTAACTGATCCTGTCCAAGCCTGTGAGAGAGACAGGTCTAAATGGATTTGTGTTTTGCTGGAGCCCTGTATGTGACTCTCTGTTCCTCCTTCCAGCTGTATTTAGGAAATACATTGACACATGGCTACTGCGGCGTGACAGTGAAGGTGTTTTTTGTAAGTGGTATGCTCAGGTTCCGAGTGGATGTGTCTCTAGTGTAATATTGCTGAACATCAGTATTTTAAAGCAATTTGTTTTGCTAAACCTGGTAACCCAACTTAACTGTGGGCTTTGGCCCTGTGTCCTAGCCATTTGTTTGTGGGTTAAAGCTGGCTTTAGCCTTTGCAGTGTTCCCTCTTCTCATCCTAAAGACGTGAAATAATATTTGTGAGACTCAGCGTTGTGCATGATAGGTGCTCAAGCATTATTTTTATTCCGTCCAAAAGAATCTCTGAGGCTGACATTTTCTCTCAAATCACTTGAGTGATTTGAATTTTTATTCAGAGTACCCTCCCCCTAGCCTCTGGCTTAGAGACTTGGTTGGAAGGAAAAGGAAAACAAATTGGTTTCCGCACACTGCCAGCCAACCTCCTGGCTGTAGCCTGCAATAAACTCGACTTGATCAAGTGTTCATATCAGGGCTTTAAGGAGTGGGCACTCCATGTGCCTGGTGAGCTGGTACCTTCCAGCCCATTCTCCCCAGGCCACTCCTTCCTAATTTTCCCTGTGAGTCTAGAATGAGGGTTTCTCTGCAGCTTGGTCTGTTGTCCTGTTGTGAGGAAGTCAACAGTTTTGTGTACAAGTTAATGCCTTCAGCTTGCCATGTTGAGGAGTATTCCTCTGCTCTAGGGAGGTGCTGAATCCCATGGACCTCTTGTCCCATTTGAATCATGTCATGCTGTTTGAGTTGCTAATCTATGTGGGATGTAATTTAATCTTAATCTTTGCTTCCTAGGGCAAGATCTGTTTCTTCCACATCCCTTTCTAGTGTCATGCCTCACTCAAGTTTCACCTTTATGATCACTTAACATTAAGTACCCATCCATCGTATGTGGCACTCCACTGAGCAAACCTTCTGGCCCTGGTACCTAATTTTAAAACTGGGTGGTGGAATACATCAACGGCAATGTTTTGAGTAGGACAGAGTCTGGCTAGAGAAGTTGTTGGTGGGGACGTGGGAACTATAATTTAGAGGATGCCTTTTCCTTGGTAGGTACTGTGCTAGGTGAGTTGTGAGCAAACACCTCCCTAATTCTTTAATCCTCACACCTCTGAGTACAACTGAGAGTAAAGCTGGGAGATCATTTGGGATTGTTTCAGTGGTGAATAGAAATACAAATTGAGAGGTAGAGAAACTGGCAAATGTGGTTTGGAATTAAACTAGGTCTTCTGGAGGGTTTTTGTGAGAAGAACCAAGGCATGGTCTAATCCATGGGCTTTTCTTCTAATCTTTCTGGTGCTTTCTAAGCAGACTGTTGGATTGAAGGAGTGTGTGTTATCGTTTAGCATTCTGAGGATCGACTTTTAGTAATAAATAGCTTTCAAGATGTCCTGTTCCTTAACTTCCCATCCCTCCTGCTAAAAGGTTGGTTCTGGCCCTGGCTGGTGTGGCTCAGTGGATTGAGCACTGGCCTGCAAGGTCGCAGATTCCATACCCAGTCAGGGCACTTGCCCGGGTTGCAGCCCATGGTCCCCAGTTGGGGATGTGCCAGAGGCAACCAGTCAATGTCTCTCTCTCACGTTGATGTTTCTCTCCCTTTCTTTCTCCCTCCTTTCCCCTCTCTCTCAAAAGTCAATAAATAAAATCTTGAAAAAATAAAATAAAAGGTTTGTTCTGTCCAGGTCCTTGCCATTTGGATGTTTTTACAATCCGGTTTGATAGTTTGCCACAGTCAATAATAGACATTCTGTCCCCATCTGGTAATACTGGCTGGCTGCCTTCACTTAACCCATGCACTTATGAACAAAGCAGTGCCCCAGGTGAGTTCAGGAAGTAAAGGTAGGCAGTGCTGCAGGCTGATAAGGCTTGTTTCACCACTGGGCTTAAGACTGGCTGGATCCCTGAATTGGGGGTGAGGGCTTGGTATAGCTTTCAGGGGTAAAACCTAGATATGGTTCTAGGCAGCTCTGTCGGTCCTCTGGGGTCTGTTTCTTCATCTGGTGGAAGGGTTGGTCAACATCAAAGGCATTCAGACTATGTTCCTGGAGCCCTGCTAGTCTAAAGTGCCCGGGGGCTGCTGGAAGGGTTGAGTGGCCTGCAGGGCTGTGTATGGGGAGGAGGGGTTTTGGGCTAGGGTGCATGGTTCAGTGGATAGTACAAGTCAAAGACTTAAAAACACCCAGTCAACCGTTTTTACGTGCATCTCAAGTTCTCTTAGCTCTAAGGCGCTACTGTGCTAAATATTTTTATGTTTCACAGTCTGTCTGTTCTCATCTAAATTGATTTTTAGGGAAGAGGGCCTAGAGCTCCCTTGGCCTACAGGGTAGCAGCTAGTCATGTGTGACTAGTTAAATTTAAGCTTTAAGCATAAAATAAAATTTAAATATTAGTTTCTTGGTGATATTAGTCACATTTCAAGCGGTCAGTAGCACACGTAGCCAGTGGCTGCAGTATTGGATAGTACAGGTCTAGAACATTTTCCTCATCCCAGAAAGTTCTGTTGGAACTTAGTCCTTTGCCCAACTCTAAAAGCTAAAGCATCACGTTTTGGCTTCGTCTTTCATAGTCCACAAACCAAACAGCTTTGGTGACAGCCCTGGCTGGTATGGCTCAGTTGGTTAGAGCATTGTCCCATAAACCCAAGGGTTGCAAGTCTGATTCCTGGTTCAGGGCACATGACAAGGTTATGGGCCATTTACGGTCTGCGGCCAGTCGATGTTTCTTTCTCACAGCGATGTTTCTCTCTCACTCTCCCCCTCTCTAAAAATCAATGGGCGTGTCCTCTGGTTGAGGATAAAAAATAAATAAAACTAAATAAAAAAATTTTAAAAAAAACTGACCTTGGTGACAAATTATTTATCAGTTTTCTCCATGGCATGTTAAGAAGCAAGTTGTGCTCTGCCAGTCTGGAGGGCAGTGACCAATTATGAAACAGTTCGAGGAGCATAGTGAGGGTCTGGGAATGGGAGCATGAAGCAAAGAGTCAGACTCCGAGTCCTCGGAAAGCCATTTTGTTTTTATGGCCTGTTTGTTATCGTAAAGGTCCTTGCTGGCTCTCGAAGGCCGGTGCTCACTGTCCTTGGTCTTGAGATGTCAGCTGACCTATTTGTCCTTCACCCACTTGAATACTTCCTGCAGGATTCCAGTGTGGGCCTTCTGCTAAACAGTTTGCAGATACCTTCAAAACGAGTGTCATTTTGTTTCCACCCCTCCGGTCCGCGTCAGGGTTAGGAAGCCTGTTTTTCCAGAAGGCGTTGGGAGAGCGGCACTACAGAAGGAATCCTGAAGCGCTGGTGTGGGGCCAGCTCTGGGGAGTGGGCTTTATTTGCAGATACCCCTCCTCTAGTCTTGGATGTACTTAGTCTGAACCCTGCTAGACTTACCTTTGGCATATAATGTGAGATCTCCCTTTCCCTGGAGCCAGACAGCATAAGTTGCATAACAGACCCTTATGGAACACTTACTATATACCTAGTATCTTAGGAGATTTTTTTCACAAACCATTCCCTTTTTATCCTCTCTCAACCCTGTGATGTTAGGTATTTCGACTTTGTGTGTGAGGAAACTGAGGCGCTGAGGAACGTATGCTGATTCCAGGATGCAGGGCTGGGCTGGCTTCGGACCTGTGTCAGAGTTCCGTAGCTCTAGCTCCAGGGTTTATGAGGCTGTTTCTTATTTACTGCCCCATTAATGCTCCAGCCTCATGCAGAAAACAAAGCTGGGTTTTCTAAAGATTAAAAATCATTTATCTCTCGAGCTGAGTCAGTCTGTTAGGTTTTGAGTCATTTCAGCCTTATTTCAGCTCTGTGATAGAGGTATTTGTATTCCGTTTTACAGGACATTTTCTTTTGACAGGAAACTGAAGTTCAGGATCCTACTCTTTAAGGCTCTTGTCTTTCCAAAGCCATGTTTTATCATCAGAATTATGCAACCAGCTGGTGCGCTTGAGCTATACAAGTACTGACTGTGACTAAGAAAGCCTTGTAGACTGTAGCTGTGCCTGAGGTCCTGGAAAACTGCTCTGAAGACTTTGGTTTAGCTCAGTGGCCTAGTCGAGAAGACAACCTTGAAGGTACTTATTCCCTGGCTAATAATAATATGGCCTGTCAGACCTCACATGGAGGTCACAAGACCATCCCCTGGCCCTCTGCAGGCTGTGGCCTGGCAGGAGCGAGGCCCCCGGTGGGGGAGGCAGCAGGATTTGTTCAAGCCCAGCCTGCAGCCGCACTCTGCATTGTCGCCCTCAGCCCCTTCTCCTCCAGCCTTGGCCCGGTCAGCAGATCTGAGGGCCAGCTCAGCCTTCTGTAAATTTTCTTGCTCCTTCCTGTCCCTGCAAAGAGAAGGAAGCAGGAGGGACTTGCCCTGAACTTCTTTGGAAGCAGGCCTGCACTCTGATGGGCCTTGAGCTCTGTCTCTGGTGAGAAAAGGCTCTGCTGAGAAAAACCTCCTTGCTTTGTCCTTTGACTTTGGTGAGGCCCACCCGGCCAAGCGTGTGTCATGCTATTTTTGGCAGGTGACATCCTTTAGGAGGGCCAAGTGCATGTGGCGTCAGTGCAGAGGGCAGATCCTGAGGCCGAAGCTGCTGCTGCTTTCTAATCAGGGGAGGAAGGAGAATAAAGCCACCCTAGAAACTAGCATAGGGTGTTGGTGGAGGGGGGAGGTAGCTGCTTTTTCTATTCTGGCTCTGTGGCAGGGGCCCAACCCTGCCTCCGGGGCCAGGCAGGCATGTGACTGAGGCAGCCCAGTGAGCCCAGGAACTCAGGACTGCTGTCCTGGGCAATGACAACCCCTTGTTGCTCCAGCATATGATTTCTCAGGAAATCACATAACCCCATTTCACGGGAAGTACCCAACCTAAGGACAGGCTACTAAATGGAAACTAAAAACTCCGGGACGATGGATCTGCTGGCAGCATGAGTACTGGAGTATTCTGGCTAAAACCAAAATAAAAACATGAGAGGAGGCAAAGCTGTGCCCCTCAGGAGGAATTCTTTCTTACAGGGGAGCCCGTGAGGAGGAGGCTGAAGAGACAGGAGAAAGGAGTTTGACAAATAAGTTCTGTTCCACACTGCCATCCTTTCTTCTCCTGCCTTTTTTTTTTTTTTCCCTCCTCTTTTTCTCTAACTTGGAGCTGCCAACTCCGCCCATCTATCTGTTTCTGATTAAGAAAGCTTCAAGCCATATAAGGCCCTCTGTTGCCTATGATTTATGTTGGCTGGAGAGTGAGGTTGTTTTTGCAAAGTGTGTTTCAAGGAAGTAGCAAGGGCTTATGTGGGGCTGCGTGTGTGTCTGTGTCCCTGTCCTCATCCACTACCCAACCTCCCCACCAAGGCTAGTAAGTGGTGTGACCCCAGGGCTTCATACAAAAGCACCTGCTGAGAACTCACAGTATCAATAAAAAGTGGGCTTGTTTACTCATACATGATGCACCTGCTGTGCTACCAGCCACAGAGGCACCCTGTCTCTGGAAGAGATTCTGGAAGAAATTCTGGAATCAGCTTCTGATTATTAGTTTAGAAACTATAGCCCCGTGGTTATTGGGACAAGTCGATTTCCTCTCTGGAGGAAGTTTGGTGAAACTGTGCCTCTCTGGGTTCTTGACCTTCAGCAGTGCGTCTGCCCAGGGACGCTGGGGAGCAGGTTCTTCGGCAGCAGCCCTCTGACTGCATCTTCTCTTCCCTTTCTTGCTGCCTCTTTAGTCAGCCAAGCTTGTTTCTGCCGTAGGACTTTGGCATGTGTTCTCCCTGCCTGGAACTTTCCCCCCTCCCTTTCCCTGTCCTCCCAGATCTTGGCGTGGCTGCCCCTTGCCGTTCCAGCTCTGCTGCCACCTTTTGGGAGAGGTGTTCTCTGACCGCTCTGCCTCAAGCGCCCCGTCTCCCACGCGCTCTTCATCCAGCCTTTCTCTACCTGGGTTCCTCATCTAAACCACAGAACACGGAAGACGACTGAGTGACTGTTTCTCACCTCTCCCAGCTAGCACCGTTCTCGATACCCAGGAGTATAGTTAATTCACCGGGTCTGAGGGATGCCTGGGGCCCCGTTCTCTGAAGTGGTTGAGAGGCCAGTTTTATTACATTAGGTTGCTGCATCATTGTAGTGTCTTGAGATCTGAAATGGGACTCCCTACCTGCCCCTCCCTCCACCTTTGCTTCCTGAGGGCTTCTGTACATTCAGCAGCACCTGGCTCACAGTGGGGTATCCTCTTTACGAAATGACTAGGCCCAAGGGGTGGACCTCGACGCGGTGGGATCCAGGTGCCCCAGCTCCGAAAGTTGTATAGTAAGCGTGTTCTCTTTGTGATTATTATGGTTGTCAGCAGGGCAGTTGTGGGAGAGGGGGTGGTCTCTGAAGTAAAATTAGCATCAATTGTTATGGGAAAATAAAACATTATAAATTTGTACAAAGATGAGATGACATATATATTTATTATGATAGTTAAACAGAAAGCTGTATGGTAATAGAGCATGCATTGCTACTTAACACTTAAGAATATATTAATTTTCTATGAAAGCATTGCTTGTAGCAAGTTTTGATTTTGACTATGTACAAGGTATGGAAGAACAGCCATTTGCCCTGAGTGCCCTTCTACCTGTCCTGGTCCCTTCTAGAGCAGCTGCTTTCATTCTTCTAGTCGTCCTTCCCACCTCTGTATTTCTAAGCAGTCTCTCTCTTTTTCTGCCTGCCTGCCTGCCTGCCTTCCTTCCTTCCGTCCGTCCATCCATCCATCAATCTTTTCTTCCTTTCTATATTACCTGATTTGCTTTTCTACTCTGGAAGATAAGGACGTGGCTCATTCCTGTACTTTCTTCTCTCATCGTCGGTATAGAGGGAGTACGCATTGTTAGGATGTAAATGCTGCTTCCATGTTTCCTTGGTTGTCTCCCTCTTCCTTAACTTTGTTTAGTTTAGTTTTCTGTGCCTTTCCCATCAGTTCTCAGACTCTCCCCTGGGCCTCAGCCATTGCTGTCAAGCTCCCCTCATTGTGCTTAAACATACCAATTACCAAGCAGTTAGTTCCACGTCGCTCCTGGGACGCGCCCCATCCCCTGGCTCTGGTTCGCCTTCATCCTGAGAATTCCTTCTCCCCGTCTCTTGTGTTGCTTCCTGGATTGGTGCCCCCTCCTCTCTTCGTTCATTCCCTTGCTTTCGTGGAGCTCTTCTTCTAGTAGCTTGCTGAGAAAGCATGCAAGGGTGGACAACCAATAAGGAACAAGCCAATTCATGCACAAGGACAGGCTCCTTTGAAGGTATGGGTTGGTGTGTGGCCAGAGACAGGAGGGTTGGTGGAAAGTTAGCAAAGACACCAGACCCTTTCTAATATGCCAGCAGATCTGACTTGGCTTTATGGAGTGGTTGACATGAGAAGGGATCTGGGTTTGGGCACCTGGTAGTGGTGAACTGGTATTGAATGAAAGTCTGAACACTGAGTGGGGCAACCCAACCTCCCTTGGCTCCCACAGTGCTGGCATTTGGACTGCCATCCTCTCATCTCCCACCCCAGGACATTATAACATTCTGATCTGGAGAAGCTGGCAGCCTGGTTCATGTTTGTCCCCCATCCTAGCCAGGACCCTTGCCTGACTCTTGGACCAAGCAGGTCAGTTAATCAGTGGCAGAGGGTAGCAGTAGTAGGCCCACTAGAGAAGTCACTTGTGTTTTTTGCTCTAGAAGGACTTAAAAGTGCCTCGAAGGTAGTGTGTTTGCGTGATTCGTTTCTGTGTCCCACTGTGCTTTGTTACCCTGTAGTTATCAATATGTATTTGGTGAATAGAAAGTACTTTATGCCTTTATGTGATTTCTGAGTTGGTTGTAATGCACTGTTTGCCATTTGGAAAATCAATGCCTGCCTCTTTGCTTTGCCCTGAGCTGGTGCTGTAAAGGGTTTTTGCTTCACACCAACATCTTTTCTGATGCCATTTGAAGGCATGTTTCATCTTTATTATCTTTTAAATAAGCCTGTTGTCTGATCACAACTTCATACCTTTCCGTCAGTCTTGTGTAGTGCTCCGTGGTCATGGGCAGGAACCGTGTGTACCCAGGAACACTTTGTTGGCACCCGGTTTATCACCACTCATTAAAAATTTTTAATTTTTTAGGCACATCCCTACACCCCTAATGAAGCAATGGGAGGACCTTTGTAGGAAGTACTGGGGGGTTTTCCTTATCATTTTAAGCCTAATGAGACTGGACCTACCATGAGTTGTCAGCGGAGAAGGAGGGAGGCTGGTAAGTTCACACTTGTGTGGTTTCCTCTTTTACCAACTTGTCCAAACTGGGAGTTTAATTTTTAATTGAACTGAAGGAAGATGAGCTCTTAATTTGAGACTATGTCCAGAGAGGGAATTTTTCACTTCTGACTGTTATTAACCTGGAGCTCATGGCACAGGGCTCTGGGTCTCCATTTGGGCTGGGGAAGGCTTTATTGAGCAGGTGCGCCCGCCCGCACATTGTTGGGCGAGGCCTCTGGTCCCTAGGAGAGCAGGCTGTGTAGGGTTCTGTGACCCAGAACCGGGGGCTTGGCAGACCTGGCTGCTCTGTGGGGGCCATCACAATGGAGGGTGTGGGGGACAGCCCTGGGCAGGAGGACCTCACAGCCCCACTGTGAGCTAATTTGGGATCTTTAGGGTACCAGCATGAATCACAGCTCACTCAGGCACCCTAAGGATGAAGGTAACAACCTTGTGAACACCAGGGCTAGGCTGAAACCAACACGCCTGAGGCATGGCTCCAGTGCTGTGATTCCTGGGCCCCAGCCATGCTGCCGAGGGTGAGTGGCCCAGCTCGACATCATTCCCTACCTTCAGTGACAGGACCAAGCATTGCCCAGCAAGGTGGGCACCGGCCATCTCATCATTTATCCAGTTTCCTGCAGATCTTCTTGGAACACCCTCTGCAACTGTACTCTCCACTAGGTAGCCACCAGCTGTATGTATGTGGCTATATACATTAAATTAACATTTAATATAATTTAAAATTCCGTTCCTCAGTCACGCTGGTCACATTTCAAGTGCTCAGTACCCTCTGTGGCCAAGTGGCTTCCAACACTGGAATTCATTCGCCACTTGGGGATCCGCCAGGCCTTTGCCTCTTGTGACCTGCTCTGAGTTGGCCTTGTCCCAGCTTCCCATTGCCTGACAGTAAAGGCCAGACTCTTTTTGCCTGGCTCCTGCCAGCTCTTCAACCCCTGCTCCCAGGACTTGTTCTCTGTTCTGGGATTGACTGCCACCTCACTCCCACGGATACACTGGGTTTAGAACCCTAATCGATGCCATTAACCCACCACTGCAGCCTAAGGTAATTCCGGCCTTTTTTGAGACAGCCTTTCTCAGGTTCTCTTTGCCTCTTTCTGAAACTGGGCTCAGCTTGGTGCTGGTACGTATGCGAAAGTGAAACGCACACTGACATCCTTTTGGATTGTGAGCTTCTGGTGGACAGAAGCTTTTTCTTGCTGAAACTTAAACACATTTGAATGTGTGTGCGTCTCCTCAGCCTGATGAGGAATTGGATTAATGCATCCGGTACAAACCGAGAGGCGTATGTATTTTCCATAGGAACAACTGTAAACCTACTTTTGCCCACCATGGTACATCCAGAACACAGTGTGGATGTGGCTTCCCTGACCGGGCCCAAGCCCAGACTGGACCTGTGAGGCTCTTGGCACCTACATTCTTGTTTTTATGGTGGATTTTCCCATCAGTGAATTACACGCAGCTTTTTTTTCCACAGTAACTGCAGCCAAATAGGCTGAGTCACTGGGACCAACACTCTTTGTCTCATTTCCCAGAGATTTGTTTTCTTGTTTAGCAGAAGGCCCTAGATTGCGGTGAGCAGGCCGGTCACTGGGGTTGGAAGTGAAGCAATTATTCCTTCAGAGGTAAGCTGTTCCGAGAAGCCGCAGGTTCTTCTGGGAGAGAGCAGGAACGCTTTCCTCTGAGAACCTGGAGTGAGCAGGTGGGCACCAAGGTCTTGTGGGGCTGTGACATGTGCCTGCCCTCAGCTCTGTGTGACCACTGGGCAGCCAGCCAACGTGCATCTATTTGTGGGTAAATGGACCTGCTAAAAATAAGCGGGTAGCTATTTCATTCCAGCAGATTCAAAATAGCCAAGTCTCCTCCCCATCAACCCTAAGCCAGGGAGGGCTCTGCATCCTTTCCCTGATGGGAGGCAGGCCTGCCTGTACTGCCTGGGCCTCAGGAGTGCAGATGGGGCGAGGCCACCTTCAGTTAGCTTGTGAGTGAGGAGGCTTCTAGACCCACACTGTTAAATGCCACTTATATTTTGAGAGTTCAGGTTAAAGAAAAAATGAAAGAGGGCGGAGAGAGCAGCTCGAGAGCTGCTCTGTTTGGGTAAGGAAGGTAGCAGAGAGCCTTGTAAGGCAGCCTTGTCTGAGAGATTCAGGAAAAGCTGGAACATTCTATAGCACCAGTCCAGGCCTATCTGTCCACATAAAGCAGGGGAAATTGTTCCTTACTGATTCACAGAAAACCTGTTTAACTGAGGTGGGATTGTCTCGGGTAGGGCTCTAGGAACTGTAGGACTAAGGAAGTGAGGGACTTTTCTTGACTGGTGGGAAGTGGGGCTTCAGTCACCGGAGCTCCCTGTGAGGTACCTTCAGGGAAACCCTGCTAGGCTCTCGCATCACCTGTGGGTGGGGCAGCCGCCGATTCCAGGGGCTTTTGGCTCTGTTTATGGTGGAGATGGTGCCTATCTAATCACAATCCCCTGGTGGCAAGGAAAAAATAAACCATTTCAGCCCCTCTGGTCTGTGGATCTCTTACCTCTTACCTCAAGGGCCTAGAGCCCTTCAGTTCCTGTCCAGGGGAGGTTCTGTCCCTAGAGGCATTGTGGAGAGGAGGGCTTTGCCTGAAGGAATAGTGACCACTGGCTCTGGTTCCTTAGCATAGGGCCTCAGCTCTAGTCTAGCGTATGAATTGTAGGCACTGGAAACCCAGGTGGGACATGGTCAGGATTCTGTGGGGTGGGTGACATGGTGTCAGGGTAGCAGTATTAAATGCCTTCTAGGAGGCCCTCCTGGCACAACAGGGGCATCTGGCTAGGAAGTGGTGCAGAAAGTTTCTTAAGATGTAATTAACAGTAGCTACAGCAGCCTGTCTGCAGGGGGCTGTAGATCGTGGGCCTGGGGGCTTAGAGCCCCAGTCTCAGGAAACAAGCTGGGCTGGGAGAGTTAGATGGGTGAGCAGCAACAGCGTCCCTGTGAGCTACAGAGCAGCAGGCTAGGAGCACGTATGGTGGCATCAAGCAGGTGTTCTGAGTTCATTGTGAACTAGGACTGAGAGCAGAACAGATAAAGTAGGTGAAGGCCGATGACATGGCAGGCCAGGGTCTGGGGTGTGGTGTGGATCTTCTGGGGTGCAGGACCAAAGCCAGACCCGGATGTATGAGTGTTGGGCCTCTGCCTTAGAGCCAGTTTCTGCTCTCTCCAGTGCTGGACCCTTGGATCAACTTTGGTACTAAAAGTGGAGGGGGGTGGCCCCCAGTGTTTTGAGAGGCAGTTTGTGTCTTGGATAGCAACTCCTCCCTTAAGTATACACACACAACCCAATTTGCGTCTGTGGCCTTGTGTCCTTGGTATGTAAAATGGGAGACTGCCTCCTATGGGTTGTTAAGACATAGGGTTCTTTTTCTCCTTCTCTACCCCATTCCATTTAGTCTTTTTCCTGAGATCAGAGAATTGCTAGAATACTGTGGGAATCACAACTATATACCCTGCTGAAACAGGATTGTCTAGTTAATAAGGAATCAAAATCTAAATTTACTAACAAGAAGAAAACCTAGGTTCAGATACCAGGCCCACTTCCTTTTGCATATGACCTGTTGGGTGACCTGTTAGGTGGGACTTAATTTCCAACAACAGGCTGTGTCTTCTCATATACTATCTTATCCTGAGCGCACCCTTCCCCCATAGCCTCTTTTCCTTCTCAAATATTATTTACTTCCATGTGAAAGACGTTGAACACAAAGCAAATATCCCATACTCTGCCCCTTTTGGGGGGTGTGCGAGTTATCACAGAACAGCGATTGTCCAGCTTGCTGCACACTGGCGTCACCTCGGCGTACAGACTTGGTCCCTGGATCTTATCCTCAGAGACTCCGATTTAATTGATTCGGGGGCTTTTAAAAACATCCCCAAGTGATGCAAAATGTATGGCCAAGTTGAAGAACCACTGAGAGAGAAACTATTAAAAAGTCTCTTTTCCAAAAAGAAAGAAGGAAGACTATCCATTTTCAATAAGATTGCAGTTTTACAGTGGGATTATGTGGACACAGACATTATATGCACATGGTGTTCTACAGCTTTTATTGTCTGCATTACAGTTTTTCCATGTCAGTATGTGAAATTAGCTTACTTCTCTAATACTGATGTGTCCATGGGTTCTGCAATATATATATTAGTGATTCCTCTGAATTTTGTTTCAAGTGCTGTCCTGGTGAGCATTCTTATACAGACTGCTGCCTGTGCAGAGTCTCTCCCTTCCTTCCTTCCTTCCTTCCTTCCTTGGTTCCTTGGTTCCCTCTCTTCCTCCTCTCCCTCCTCTCCCTCCCTGCCTCCCTGCCTTTGCCTCCCTCCTTCCCTTTAAAGAAATTCCAGGTGTGGGATTTCAGGGACATAGGATATGGTCATAAAGTTTTAAGAGCAGTAGGAATTTCCCCTTTCCTAGGCCCATACAATGCCTTATCCCCACAGACCCATTAATTAGTGGATTCCAGATTTAATATGGAGTAAAACTTGAGTTCCATTCCCTTGGCTGTCTAACCATGAGTCCTTTTTATTTTTACTTTTTGAAATTTATATATTTTTAGAGAGGGGGGAGGGAGCAGGTAAGAAAGGGAAAAAGAAACCTTGATGGGTTGCCTCTCACGTGTTCCCCGTCCAGGGACTGAACCTGCATCCCACGCTGGGAACCAAACCAGCGACCTTTCGCCTTGCGGGAACCAGCTGAGCCACACTGGTCAAGGCCAGCCTTGAGTTCTTCAAGCCTTGAAGATGGTAATATATTCCAAACCAGGTGGCCGAAGAGAAGGTGTCTAGTGAGGTTCCTCATTTGAGTCTAAAGCTGTAAGGCAGCATCGTTAAGCTTTCCACTCGCAGGGATTAATACATCTTCTGAGCCTTGGCTACTGCTTAGCTCTGCTTCGTTATTTTCCAGTCCCATTTGCTTCACCTTCAGATATTAGCAGGAAGGTTTATCTTTAAAGATGAGGGACTTTCTGGAGATGACCTCCTCCCCACCCCCTAGTTTCACCTAGAGAAACACTTTTCCTAGCTCCTTCCCAAACGTGCTTGTGAATCCTCTGGGAGTCTCGTTAGAATGCAGCTTGTGATGCAGTAGGTCTGGAGTGGGACTGAGATACTGTATTTCTAGCAGGTTCCCAGGTTATGCTCAATGTTTCTGGTCCGCAGATTGTGCTTTGAAAAGCAAAGTCGCGGAGCAGTGTTTTCCCAGCCTTCACTTGAGGAGTTGTATGCTCTGCTTTTCCCAGGAAACATTTAGATAAGTAGACAAAACCAGTTAAGAGTTGGTAAAGCATTTATAACTAAGCACAAGCCCAAATTAGGTATAATTTACCATGTCAGTGGAGGATTTGGGATTTTAAGACTTACACCTTCTGCCTACGGAATAAAATTTGCCGGCACAGGAAGCACTAGATACAAGCATTCTAGAATAAGTCCATCACATAACTTCTGGTGAGAGCTTCCCCTGCTCTGCAAAGCACTTACTACATAGCTCAGGTAATCCTTATACGTGCCATTCTGTATGCTCTTCATCTTACAGATGAAGAAATAGTTTCTGCATTACGTCTCTACCGCCTTCTTGTAGGCCTTTATCATTTCTCCTTTTCTGGCTCTAACTGACCTAGGTCTCCAGGTTCCCTTTCGCTCCGTATACTGTTTCTCCTGCTCCCAGAATCACCTGCAAACACAGTTTGGTGTCTATGCCTTTTAGACCTACACTGTTTCTCTGCTGTCCACAGGATAAAGCCGAGACTCGGGCGAAGTCCTGGGACCTGATTCTCCAGGCATGGCCTGTATCTCCATGCCACTGCGTGCTTTGCTGGTCCCTCACCCTGGAGCATCTCCCCATCCTTTCTGGACTCATTCATCCTTTGTTTGGGCTCTCTTGCTCTGTAACTAATGTTTCATTGACTCATGGTTTTGTGGGTGCATGCAAGGGACATTGGTACACATGGATTTCATGGGTGTTTAAAAATGTTCTTACACTACCTGAATAGATGAGATTTCTGGAAGTCAAGAGAACTAAAACACTAACCCTAACTAGCTCCTTGGGGGAAACATAGGGAGAATTTGGCATCAAGAAGTGATGAAGGAAGGGATTTGTTCAAGAGAGGCTCAGCTTGTTTCAAGAGAGTGCGTGTGGACGAGGAAGCAGAAGGGGTGTCTCTTCCTGCCCACCCACCTTCAGCGGCCCACCCGGAGTCGTGGGTGTGAGGGGTGGTGCTGGGGCGGCGGGGGCGGTGGGGGGGGGGGCGGCGAGCAAATAGCCCTGCTGTGCTGCCCATTGTTTTTCCTGCGCAGCCGCATCAGGATCCTCCTACCAGGCTCTCACCGCATCTCTCTCTCTCTCTCTCTTTCTCTCTCTCTCTCTCCCCCTGCTCCCAGGTGTAAGTACTTCCAGCCTCCAGGATGGCCATCCAGTTCCGTTCAGTTTTCCCCTTGGCATTGCCTGGAATGCTAGCGCTTCTCGGCTGGTGGTGGTTTTTTTCTCGTAAAAAAGAGCACGTCAGCAGCCATGACAAACCGGTGGCAGCCAGCACTGTGGATCTGAGGGCTGACCCTGCCATTGAGGAACTGGTCCCTGTGGAAGATCCTCGTCCTACAGTAGAGTCCACATGCCACAGTGTCACACAGCCAGCAGAAAAGGAGCTGGCTGCCGTGAGCAAACCTTCCGCAGAGCCCCCAGCCTTGCTACGGGCACATCTGGCCTGTGGTAGATCAGAGTCCTCAGGCAGCCTTTCTAGCACCACAGATGTGAGGTTTCGACCAGGAACACACAAAGATGACAGTGCAAGGGTGGAACTAGCCCTCACTGGTGACGGAGCCAAGTCTGTTCCTGTAGAGTGCTCCCTTCCACCCCCAGAGTGTGTTCCGTTCCCCCACAGAGCAGCTGAGGTGTGCAGGCACGAGGCAGGGCGTGGCCCGCAAGCCCAGTCTGCAGCCCCCACGGAGAAGCATGGCCCTGGGGAGAAGGCGAGAGAGATGGGGGCTGAAGGCACTGGCGATGCAGCGTTGGGCGAAAGTGTGCTGGAAGAAGGCGTGTTGTCCCCAGAGCATGGCTCTGTACCACCGAGCCGCAAGGTGCCCAGCCTGGCTCCCTTGGGAGGACGGGGAGAAGAAGGGAAGAGCAACCTTCCTCAGGCGGATGGGGACACAGCAGGGAAGTTGCTGAGTAACGTCATTGAATCAGGTCACATGGAGCGGGCCAAGAATGTCGAAACGCCAGCACCGCAGGTCAGAGGTGGGCGAGCCTGGGAAGGAGAACTGAGCAAAGAGGAAACCTTGGATAAAAATGATGCCATTGAGCAAGCTGCCTTCCAGATTATCTCCAAAGTGATCTTGGAGGCCACTGAAGAAGTGCTGGCCACCACCACGGGCAAGATCACAGGTTGCATGTATCAGGCCTCAGTCAGTCAGCTCCAAGGCCAGGAGGAGAGCTGTATCCCAGTCTGCCAGAAAACTGTCCTCAGGCAAGATACCTTGGAGCCCACTCCAGCCACAAGAGAGGCAGCCACAGTGGAGGAGGCCACGGCGGAGGAGGCCACGGCAGAGGCGGCCACAGAGAATGTGGCCACAGTGGAAGCGGCCACAGCAGAAGCAGCCTTGGGCCCATCAGACACTGCCCTCCCCTCACCAGGTCTGCCAGCAGAGGACCTGCCACCACCAAAGACCTATGTGAGCTGCTTGAGCAGCCCTCTGTCCAGCCCCACCAAGGACATGAAGCCAAAGAACTCTGTGCACCACATCTCCCTCGTCCCCTGCCCACCACCAGCTGCTCCCCTTGGAGAGCCGCTGGACAATACAAGCGTCGTGGCGGAAGATGCCGGCTCTGTTACCTGCATGTCTGACAGCAGCCAGGGTGTCCCGTCCGTGGCCTCCTCCGGGCAGTGCGCAGATTCCATCAGCCCTTCAGGGCTCGAAGACTCATGTACAGAGACCACCAACTCAAGCCCCAGGGACAAGGCCACCGCCTCGCCACTGCCACAAAGTACTGTGCCCTTCAGCAATGGGGTGCTGAAGGGGGAGTTGTCAGACTTGGGGACTGAGGATGGATGGACCGTGGATGCGGAAGCAGATCATTCAGGAGGTAGGAGGGCCCTTTAAGTCTGTTCCTGTAGAGTGCTCCCTTCTACCCCGGAGTCTGATCCATTCCCCTGCCATGGAGCAGCTGAGGTGTGCAGGCAGGAGGCAGGGCGTGGCCTGCAAGGCCAGTCTGCAGCCCCCGCAGAGAAGCGTGGCCCTGGGGAGAAGGCACTTAGAGGAAAGACCGGGCGGGGGACGGGGTGCGGGGTGGTCTCCTTTACGCAGCAGAAAGGCTGCTGGTCTGCCTCTCACTCTGCTACTTCTGCAGTAACGGTGCTCTTCCACTCTGTCGCAGCCGGCCGGCAGAAAGTCAGGGCACAGGGTAGAGCAGGTGGGTAACTGAAAAGTTAGGCTGTCCTGAACCCCAAAGCCATGGGAGCTATAACTTAATCCGGCAGCTCGTGACCCTCCCCAGCCCATCTGAAGGAAGCAGATCAAAGTTGGGTTCGACAATTAACCTAAATTTGCCTCTTTTAAACTAACCTATTAATTTCTTTTTAAATGGAGAGAGGCCTCCTTAGCTTTAATTCTCTTGAGAACCAAGAATGGTGTGAGCTTGTTTAATGGTTTATTTCCTTTTAATCATGTGCTTGTTCCCACGTCTTCACCTGCTTTCCTTCTCCAGAAGCTCTTTCCTGGTAAGTGCCCAGAGAATGGCCCCCGCTTTGCATACTCATGGGAGGCTCGTGCTCTCCCACGTGTTGTTGCCACCTGTTCCTTCGCAAAGCACCTCAGCCATTTTCTTTCTGTGCAGCTACAGGTCCACCACTGGGAAAGAGGGACACTTTGGTAACGAAGTGTCTGCTGGGCTTTTCAAGTGCTGACCCCAGCGTAGATAGTTCAGACTGCTGACTTCCAGGTCAGCAACTCCTGACCCTGTTTTTGCAGTGGCCATGGGGCATTGTCACTGATCAAGTGCAGAGAGGCCACGAGTTCCCTGCATGGGTCTCTGACTTGTCTGTCCTGGAACCTTTTCCCATCATTTCAGCCCCAGGAGGGCTGGGAATCTTTCGTGGGAATTCAACACTGTCAGCAGCACCTGGCCTGTACCACACATTACATTTTGTCACCTCTAAGATGCTATTGATTATGACATTAGTATTTTTTATGCACCTCGAAAAGAAAAGAAAAATGCTGCTGATCAGGAGTGTAGAAGGCCACTAAGGTACGCCCTAACTTTAGGGATGTTAAAATGTGGGGCTTATTTATTTATTTATCCTTACGCACGAGGACATGCTTATTGATTTCAGAGAGAAGAGGAAGGGAACAAGAGAGAGTAGGGGGGAGAAACATCCATGTGAGAGGGAAACATCGATTGGTTGCCTCTTGCACACGCCCCAGCTGGGGACCAAACCCGCAGCCTAGACAAGTGTCCTGACTGGGAATTGAACCCATGATCCTTCGTTACATGGGATGACACTCCAAACAACTGAGCTATACCAGCCAGGGCTTAACATGGGGCTTTTTAAAAGGCATCTTAAAATGAGTGAAAAATGTCTTAAGAATAAAGGGATTTCCCTTTGCCTCTTGGCCCTCATGTTAATTAACAAGCCTTGTCATGCCAACTCTAGATTAGTAGTAGCTTCTCAGATGTGTTGACAGCTTCTGAATTTAGGCCTCACAGAAGAGGAGGCTGTGATAGCATGGTGCTGGGTGGGGACGTGTGAGGATGGCAGATAGAAGCTCGGTAGTACCGATCACCGAGCAAGCACTCAGCTGTGCCAAGCACCAGGCTGTGCCTTGCCTGCACTCTCCTGGTAGCCCTGCCTTGTGAGTGAGGAAGTTGAAGCTTAGAGGGGACCAGCGATCCGCCCGCTGAGGAAGCTGGAGGCTGGCCTTTGAGTGCAGTCTACTAGAGTCCTGGTGTGGTCTGAGCCACCTCTGGGTGTCATCAGGGTGGAAGGTACCATCCAACCTTGCTCTGTCGGGCAGAGGCCGGGACCCTTGGTGTTAAGGGATGAGGTTACTTTGAAGGTGACTTAGCTGGGAGGGAATCTCTTAAGCTTTACTCCTCTGCGCCCAGACAGCACATGGGTTGCTTGGCAAAGGATAATGCCCCGGGTTTGTGCAAGTTAACCTGCTTAGTAGAATCTCAGTACTGATGTATTTCTGGCAATTTAGTTGCCCGTATTTAAACCAGAGCCACTTCTCTTAAGCTAGTTTGGCCCCCTGTTTTTCTGTGATGGTCCCCTTGGCACACTTTTGATCAAGAGTGGAGCAGCCCAAGTCAGTGCCAGACTCCTTGCTCTCTGCCCTGTCCTCTTGGGAGTGAGCTTTCGCTCACCCTTTGGACTGGGGTTTAAAGACTCACCATGAACCCAGAAGAGCATTCAGAGTTGCACAAGTCAGGACTGAGCAGAGGGAGAGGAGGGCCTCCTCCCTGCATCCACTTTTGGCAGAACCCTGATCGGGAATAAGATTGGAGTCCTTAGGACAAACTAGCCAGGGAAGAATCTTCCTAGCTCTGCGTAACAAAAGGCCACTGACTGTGAACTCAGGCAGGGGACCTTGGGACTAGGGACTCTTGGTCTGAGGGGCTGGCATTTTCAGAAGGATGGGGACTGGTTGTGACCAGTCACTTTCTTTTGGGGACCTGTACCTAATATTCAGCTCCTGGGACCATGTGGACCTGTTGGCCCGTCCTTTCCCCCAGCCCATGGACTCCCCCTTCCTGGGCGAAAGCCTTCCCAGTTTACCACTTGTCTGCTCCAGCAGCTGTGGCTGGGCGTGGCTGGGCATGGCTGCCAATTAAGCAAGTTGGACAGGCTAAAATTAGGTGTATCTACATCCCCAGCCCTCCTTTCTTTGGGGTTGTTCGGAGCCTTCTAGACTTCGAGTTGACAGTCACCTGCCAAGCTTGAGGAGGGGGCAGGGCTGGCAGGGCCTCCCTGGAATGTGAGTTTGGGACTTGTGCATTATTAATTGCACTGAGCTGGCATTTGGGTGTCTGTGCATGCTGCTTCCTCCCCTGCAGGTTCGGACGGGAACAGCATGGATTCAGTGGATGGCTGCTGTGGCCTCCGGAAGACGGATGGTTTCCAGACTGCCCAGGCGGGCTCCAGTCCTAAGAAGGTCGACCTCATCATCTGGGAGATTGAGGTGCCAAAGGTAAGGGCTATAAGCTCGAGGTTCCCCCGGGCCAGGGTCATCGGGTTGAAGGGGTGGGGTCCAGGGAAGGGAGTCAACCAGGAGAAGCTTCCTGGGTGACCGAAGGCTGAAGGGAAAGGGAATCCTCCACTTTGCCAAGCTTCAGAGGGCTTCTTGCAAGATGGAATTTCTCCAGCTGCCTTCGGGAGCGTCCTGTTCTTGTCCTCTTCAAACTCCCAGGCCTGCTCACCTCCGCTGGGCTTTCCTTGTGTGTCCCAGTGCTCAGACCTGTTTGGAGATGCTGGCAAAACCAGATTGAGGACATGGGACAGCTAAGAGTCCCTTTGCTATGCTCTGCTCAAGCTCTCCAATGCAAAGTATTTTATAATTGAGCACAACATAAATCCGTATTTTAGAAAATTTGAGAAGTATAGAAATGTATGAAGAAAATAAAAACCAGCTCTAATCCTACCCCTGAGAGTGACTGGGAAGAGTTTATTTTCTTCTTGTACCCTGTGGTTTTTAAACAAAACTGAGATTGTTGCTTTAATTAATGCTTTTAAATATTTAACAATTTAATTTTCCTGTGCTATTCTTTGAAAATGTAATTTTAACTGCATTATTCATTGTGTGAATTTCAGTTTACTTCACCAGTCCTCAATCCAGGGTGCTCAAGTGGTTTCTAGCGTCTTGCTGTTCTAACTTACAACTTATTTCTTTGGTCTTGATGTGTATCTCTGGGGCTCAGAAGTAATTGGCTGACTGCATTCTCCCCGGGCACTTAGCTCCCTGCCATGTGAAGGCTTCGCTTGAACTCTGGGTCAGGCGGGCTGCTCTGACAGGGTGCTGGCTCCCTTGGTTGTCTCCTCCCCCAGTGACCCTGATAGCCACCCTCCCGTCTTCTCCTTCAGTGGCTGCAAAGGGCATACCTGAGCAGCTCTGGGCTCTGAGGGACCAAGTCTCTAGAGGCTCCGTGGGGGTGAGGTCGTTTGGGATTGATTCAGAGCCTGTCTTACATCATGGCTAAGTTTGGCTGCTCTGTCTGCCTTGAACTCCGGTGTGCTGAGCACTTCTGTGAGCTTTGGGCCCTAAAGGCTCCAGCCTGCTGCCAGTTGGCAGCAGGAGCCCGAAGGCTCTTTCTTAGATCTTTATTATCAAATCGAGCCTCTGTATCCTTGGTCCTGAGTAGACTTGAGGAAGTAGAAGAGTCGTAAACCGACCCATGTGCTGGTGAAACATCTCATAGTCTGGATTTGGGAGGAGAAAATGCTGCCTTTGCAACTTTCTGGGTTTGGGCCACATTGTTGGGGGTAAATGGGGACTGCTGAGTCCTGGAGCCAGACTTGGTAGTGCAGCTGCTTAGTAGCTGTGTGATGTTGGACAAGTTACTTAGCCTCCCTGGGCTTGTTTTCCTCATGTGTAAAACAGTGCTAAAAACGCATCTATATCATAGGTACTAAGAGCAAATGCCTGGAATAATGCCAGAGAAAGGAGTACTGACATATTAATAGTTAATATGTTTGAGTTTGATCTTATGTAAAACAAAAGTAGGGCTTTGAGAGCGCAGAGAATTGGTATCCCATTAACCAACTCTGTCTCTTTCTCAGCACTTGGTCGGTCGGCTGATTGGCAAGCAGGGGCGGTATGTGAGCTTTCTGAAGCAGACATCTGGTGCCAAGATCTATATCTCAACCCTGCCTTACACCCAGAACATCCAGATCTGCCACATAGAAGGTCAGTCACTGCTACTGCCCTGTGTTTAATAAGGTCAGTGGGCTTCAAGCCCCTTTAGATGCCTTTCTTCCTAAGGCAAAATTTAGCACCTTGAAGATGCACTTGAATTCTAGGAGAAGTCCTGTGGAATGGGGTGTGGTTTCAGTGTGTTTGTCTTATCCACTATGACTCCTCCCTTCTCCCACCTGTAGGCTCTCAGCATCATGTAGACAAGGCGCTGAACTTGATTGGGAAGAAGTTCAAGGAACTGAACCTCACCAACATCTACGCTCCCCCACTGCCTTCACTGGCACTGCCTTCTCTTCCAATGACTTCTTGGGTGAGCATGCTCTTGGGGGACCAGGACTTCTTGTGTCCCTTTCCCTCCAATCTGCCCCAAATAGGAAATTCCAACACTGTGGGCCAAGAGCGCATCGGTGCCTGTGCCCTCTCACCTCTGGTCTCCACTGGTCAGTTCTGCTTCAAGCCCGTGTCCTCTGGGGAAGGGTCAGGGGCTGGAGTGCTGGTAAGAAGCCAGAGGCCTCTTGGTCCCTGAATGGAAGGACCACTCTCCCCTGGCTCTGCCATCTGGGTACCCTTTATATTCAAGGTATTTTCCGAGAACATAACCCGAGAAAGGATTGTAATCTGTCCAGGAGACTTGGAGGGCTCCTTGAAGCTGGAGCTATGTCTGGGTGGGGCCCACTACTGTAGGCTCGGTGGGCTCGTAATGGGTCATTCCTTACTGCTAGTTGAGGCAGATCTAGTGGTGGCCTTGGTGATGGATTCCCTTCGCCATCCCATTTCCCAGGAGGTACTGAGAGTATAAAGGCGAAGCAGTTACCACCCCCCCCCCCAGGCCCAGGAAGCCATGTGTCTCTTTGGGGGTTGCACTGGGAGTTTGGCAAGAGGTGGAGCTGACATCTTGGGGACCTCCGTGTGTTGGGGGATTGATTGAAGTGTCTCTGGGGTCCGTCACTCATGTCCAATAGTGTATCTCCTGTGCTGTTTGGGCCTCATCTCACTGAGCTACAGTCCCACACCACTTAATGACAGGGATACACCCAAGGAAGGTGTCGTTAGGCAATTCTGCGGTTATGCGGACATCGAGTATAATCACATAAACCTGGATGGTGTAACCTACTGCACTGGGCCGTGTGGTGTCCCACCACCACACATGCAGTCTCTCGTTGACCAGAGCGCCGTCATGCACATGACTGTGCTGCGTTTCACACATGGTCTGAATGTGCTGCCTCACGAAAATTGCCTGCCTGGCTTTTGTTCAGGACAGTGGACTTTGGGTCCTGTATCTTACCCTTCTCCAGACACCCTTGTGCCTTGGGGGAAGGGATGGATGCCCCTTTCCTTTCCCGTGGATATTTGGGAGTGGGCCGAACCTCACTATGCTTCATTTCTGAATCAGTGTTTTTCTGAGGAGGCTTGGCCCTCACTCACTCTATTTTTAAATAATTGAGTGGTTGGTGTGGCTTCCTTCCCTTGTTCTCTGTGAGGCTCTGAGGGACTGGAGAGGAGGTCCCAGGTGCCTTTCAACCCGCAGCCCTGGGGGAGAGGTGGAGGCCAGGACTCTCAGCGAGAGCCTCTTGTGCCTCCCAACTAAAAGGTGGCACAAGATGCTCTGCTGTGTCCAGAGCACCCAGATGTTTCCTGTAGCTTAGCATTGGGAAAGCTGGTGTCTAAGGACAGTTCTTCTAGAGGCTAGTCTTGGCCTCTTCCAGGGACTTTAATGTGGGGCCTGACCACTGAGCAAATCTACATTCCAAATCCCAGCATGGGGTTGAGTTGGGAGGATGTTACTGGAGCCTAGAGAAGAGGAAATATGACTCACACTGTTGCAGACTTTGACAGCGGACCATTGCAGACAGAAAGGTAGAGAGATGCTATCAAACCCTAAGCTCCAGGGGTCAGCTATAGGCCCAAAGGAGCTGGCTGAGGGGTTTGAGGGCCTGCCCACCGTGTTACTTTGTCTCAGTGGCTGCCTCATTCCCATTTGCCTTCCCCTGGCCATATAGACTCGAGGGAGGAGGGGGCGGAGAAGCTCTGGCTGATGGGCCTTGCCCAGGTCAGTGGGACGTCCAACCGGACCTCCACAGGCTGCTCCTGGGAGCCTCCCTGCCCAGGTCTGCATGAGGCCACCTCTAGTGACTCATGGTATCACAGGACAAGGGCCACTGTGGTGTCCGAACACTTTCCATGTTAAAGTAGTTTTCCTTGAACCCCTGGCACCTGGGTGCCCTGTGCTTTGGGTCGCCCTGCTCTTTTCAGAGGGATGCCAGTTCAGAGACATGCCCTCGGGCCTTGGGGCTTAACCCAAACAGGAGAAGGATTGCTGCAGCTCCTGCCGCCCCCCTTCTCCGCAGCTCATGCTCCCGGATGGCATCACTGTGGAGGTGATCGTGGTCAACCAAGTCAACGCCGGGCACCTGTTCGTGCAGCAGCACACACACCCCACCTTCCATGCACTGCGCAGCCTGGACCACCAGATGTACCTCTGCTACTCGCAGCCTGGAATCCCCACCTTGCCCACCCCGGTGGAGAGTAAGTGCTGTCCTAGAGGCCAGCGGGAGCCCTGGGCTTGGGCCAGGCCAGGGAAGAGTTTTGGGGGTGACCTGCTCTGCTCTTACTCTTGACCAGGAGGAGGCTGTTCCGTGATCCTTCATGGGATCAGCACCCCTGAGTTCTTTCTTGCTGTTGGCACGGAGTTACTCTGGGCCGAGTTGCCTGGTTAGCCCAAGCTGCTGTCTCCATAGGCTGACAGAGCCATGGGGTTGGAGTGGAGTTTTGACACATGGATTCAGATCCTAGCTTTGCCTCTTACCTGTTGAATGGGATTGATACCCACTTGTTCTTGGAATTAGGGTTTGATACTGCATATGTTACATGTAAAGTACCTGATGCAGATCAGGTTCTCATGGAAGCCACTTGAGGGCATCAGACTTCTGCAGTGGGTTTGGGTCATCTCCCTTTGACAGATGAGAAAACAGCCTCTAAAGTCATGTGACTTGCCTAAGTGACACCTGAGCAGGAGCTGAGACCTAAACCCACCTGGACGCCTTAGAGTTCATTCTCTGTCACTATCACCTTGGTTGCCCTGTTAGCAGGAATCAAATGTCAGAACATCTCTCCATCCATCCCCATCAATGACTCCGAATCTACAGCCCCCTGATGGGCTTTAAGCATTAGGAAAACCTTTTATTATCTGTAGCATTTCGTGTGGTTTTTCTTTTCGAGGAATAAACATTTTAGTTTTTGTCAGATTCTGTAATATTGCCTCAACCCAGCAGTAGAGGTGGAACTGGAGGCCAAGAGGTGACTGCGCGAGGGGCTGCCTTTAAGGATCAGGACACAGTGTGGTCAGCTGTGTCACAGGCCTTCGCCCCAGCTGGCCTGGAGCAGCTGCCATGGGTGCCACCGGGTGATCTCCCTTTTGATTCAGTCTGCCCCATTCCTGCTGCCCGAGGGCAGCGTTGGTGATTACTGCTCTCTGGCCCTGTTGGCCATCCAGGGTATTCCTACCCTCAGCACCTTCCTGAAGCAAAGGCGAGAAGAGGTGGGGTTTATGCCTGCAAGTCCCTTCTGATCAGCCTTCCATCCGAGTTGGGGGCCGGAGTAGACGCTACGTACCAGGCCCCTGAGGTCTGGTACACTTGGAGATTTGGGAGTCTTTCTAGGACTTTCCCTTAAGAATATAGGTCCCCATTCCCTGAGTTTTGCATTTTACTTTTTATTCTGGCTTATCTGTGTCCGTCCAAGGCTTCAGTAAGTTTCAGAGTAAATGGATCTAGATGAATGCTTTTTGGTCCAGATAGCTTTTTGGATGGCACACATGCTAGGCTGAATTTTCCATGTCCAGGTCCTTCTGTTGGCCATTCTTAAGCTCTGGGGAGGCTTCGGGGACCCCTTGCCATTGAGGTCCCCTGCGGCTTGGAGGTGTAGGCCTCTGAGAAGCAACGTGGGGAGGTGGGTAGTTTTAACTGGGCAGTCGTTGGTACCCTAGCCTGGACGAGGCTCATCCACAGGCTTTCTTCCTGCCCCACAGTAACGGTCATCTGCGCAGCCCCTGGTGTGGATGGCGCCTGGTGGCGAGCCCAAGTGGTGGCCTCCTATGAGGAGACCAACGAAGTCGAGATTCGCTATGTAGACTATGGCGGATATAAGAGAGTGAAAGTGGACGAGCTCCGGCAGATCCGGTGAGTCGAGGCTCCTCGCACAGGCACGTGCCCTGCTTCTGAGGGGACTGATTTCTGTGCAGCTGGCTTAGTCCTGCCAAGCCCGGCACACGAGCTACTTCTCCCTGCTCCCTGCTCTGCTTTCGCAGAGCCTGATAGAAACAAACTCCATGGCTCACCTTGGCCAAACTGAGCTAGAAAGACCTGTCTTCTGGAGGAATTCCCCTGGGGATCATAGGGCAAGAAGACCTCCTGGGGTCAGGCTGGCACCTGCATTTGGGTGTGTGGGGAGCGGCGGCCTGCTGCCCATCTTAGGTATCTCCGCTCTGCTGCTTCCTGTGTTGCTGGGGTCACAGCGCTAACAAGGTAAATACCAGCCTGGAGTGGAGTTGGCTTCAAGTCTGTGTTCAGTATGTTCCTTTCTTGTTTTTCTAGGTCTGACTTTGTGACCCTGCCATTCCAGGGAGCAGAAGTCCTTCTGGACAGCGTGATGCCTCTGTCAGGTAACAGGTGGGGGATTCTGGCTGGGGGTGGATTGGGAGCAGTTTTTGAAAGGAGGACTTTTCTCTTTGAGAGCATCATTCTCACCCAGAGGGCTTATGCTAACATTGATTGCTGCCAACGTCAGTGTCTGATTGATGGATAGCTTTGGACTGAGGCCTAGAAACTTGTTATTTTCCGGTTCTCAGCTGAGATTAATGCTGCTGGTCCATGGCCCACCCTTCCAGGTCCACTGCTCTAGACTTCACCCAGGCCTCCAACTTAGAGAGGCTTCCAGCACCGGCGCCTTCAGGAACATAGTTGAGACCCAGAGTCCTAATACCTCAGGTCAAAGGCAGGCATCAAGGCCACCGGCACTGCCCAGCCAGGCCTCAGCTTCTGGGGCACTGTGGGGGCCACACCAGCACTCACCTGTCCACCGTGGTGGTGCCTTAGACTAACCACATTGCCTGAGGGACAGGGACTGGCAGTCTGATTCTGGGCAAGTTACTTAACCTTGATTTCCCCCGCCTCTGGAAAATGGGGTAGCCCCTGGTTTTCAGGGTGGCCAAGGGAATTCCATGAACCTAGGAAATGGGATGTGGATGCTCATCAAGTAGCAGCTACCTGTGACCAGGAGTTTTATATTTGCAAGTACTGCTTAGTTGATTCCATGCTTTTCCCTCCCCAGATTTGCCCTGTCAAACCTTGTTCTTGTCTAAAGCGATGAAATGCTTTTGAAGCATACCGTCTGGCTGCAGTCTTGTTGGCTAGAATGCAGGGCAGGGTCTTCACTTTGTTTTTTTTCATTGCTCTTGCCCAACCTTCCTCTCCATTTCTGTCCATCCCAACAGTCTTTCCAGGCCCAGCTGAAACGCTCCCTCCTCCATAAGATGTTCCCAGACCTTCGTAAACCTGCCTCTCACATCCCTACCATCTCTTGCCTTGGGTGTGTTCCTGTGTGTAACTGTCAAAATCTGACGAGGAATGCTGCCTTAGTGCCCTGCCTGCGGTCCTATAGTGACTGCCCGTACTGGGGTTTGTGGCCAACTGCCTGGGTTTGAATTCCACCTGCACTGCTCTGGGAGCTAGTTGACCTTTGGCTGTCAGCCTTTGTCTTCTATGTGCTCACCTATAAAGAGGGGGTAACACCCACTGTCTTGCAGGGTGTTACTGATTCTGTGGAAGAATGCATCCAAGGTGCTTAGCCTAGACTGCCCCCAAATAGGTGGTAGTGGTGGCATTTCCACTGAAGGCAGTTTCTGTCCCTCTGGTCCTCTGTCCCCCTGTAGGTCACACTTAGCAAGGACCCTGAGTGTATGTAGAGGCCTAGGCTCTGTTCCTGACATAGGTGGCTCTCCCAGATGAAGTTCTCGGGTCCCATGGCAGCCTCTGAGGCCTTCTGCTTAGAGTACACCTGGAAGTTGTGTATGTGACAGGAGCACCTTGCCTCACTGACAGTCTAAATGCTGCTTTCCCTTCTCCTTCCCAAGATGGTGACCACTTCTCCCCTGAAGCAGATGCAGCTATGAGCGAGATGACAGGAAATACAGCGCTGCTGGCTCAGGTGCGTGGCCGGTGGAAGGGAGGCGGGGCTGACCGGACAGGCTCTGGCTGCGGAGCCCGCTCCGGCTTCTGCAGAGCCTCTCGGCCTCACTTACCACGCATCTGGGCTTCCTGGGAGCTGACCTTTGAGTGCTGCCTTCCTGTGGCCCCTGCCCTGGGTTGACAGCAGTCTCCATGGAGAGGTACGTGGGGTAACTTTCAAATATGCTGGTGTTTTTGTTTGCTTTCAGGTGACAAATTACAGTCCGACTGGCATTCCTCTGATTCAGCTGTGGAGTGTGGTTGGAGATGAAGTAAGTTCTGTCCTCCTTTTTTCTTGAGTTGCTGGCCAGCAGTAATGATCAAGGTGGAGCTGGTGCTGGCATTGTTTCCTCTTGAGCTAATCAGAGGATGTAACCAGACCAGCGTCCCCCAGGGGACATTGAGCAATGTCCGGAGATGTTTGTGTTTGACACAGCTGGGAGTGGGTAGAAGGCAGGGGTGCTGCTAAGCATTTTCTAGTGCACAGGCAAGTTCCCACAACAAAAAATTACCTGGGCCAAGATGTCATGAGCCTGCCGTCTGTTGGGTTTTCCTCTCCTCCGTCTCACGGTGTTAAAGCTTGGATTTCTTCAGTGCATTGAAAAGCCTGTCCTCATGCCAGCAGAACACATAAGTACTCGCCCCTATTGACCCAGAAAATGAGTCGCACCCCCTCCACCATTACTGTTGTACCTGCTGCCGGTGGTGGCCGCGTGGGACTGTAAGAGGGAGACTCCACGTCTGCTTGAGGAGTGGCCCCTGGGAGACGTGGGCAGAGCACTGAAGGGAACTTTCTTTTCCAGGTGGTGTTGATAAACCGGTCACTGGTGGAGCGAGGACTTGCTCAGTGGGTAGACAGCTACTACACGAACCTCTGACCCCTGTCCCCCACAGTCACTTGAATCTGTTGCACTGTTGACATTGGGCTTGGCGCTCAAGGCAGAGACTTTACATCAGAATAACAAACATTGTCTTCCTCAGAAAGTCCTTTCTGGTTTTCCTCCCCCATATTGTGTTCATGTTGAGCAGCTGTTTGTCTCTGAGACAAGGAAGGAGTTGTGGGTTCTTTTTAAAGCCATAGGGTGGTATTTAGCAAGCCAATCAGCTTAACCTGGTCCCAAGCTGTTAAAGAAGGAAAACTATCTTGACCAAGTTATCCTGTTCCCCCTCCTTTCCATTCCTCTCTTCCTTCCCACCTCCTCCCCTCCCCAACCCAAACCAGCTGTAGCAGACAGGCCAAGGGATGTGTTGCGTGTCTGAGGGTTGCTTTTGCTTCAAAATCTTTCTTCAGGGAGCAAAACATGAACTGACTAATTGGCATTAATTACTTGTACAGCTTGCATAAATAGGTTTATGATGTTTAACCAGTTTTTATAAACGTGACCCAGGTCACTAAGAAGGCAGACTTTTTAATGCATATGTAAATACAGAGCAATCATACCCCTCTCTGGCCTTGGTCGGGGGGAGAAGTGAACAGTTTGTTAGCTGGCCAAGCCTTGTTGTAATTTGTAACCGTTTTCTATTTGTGCAAACTCTGTAAATATGTGTTTAAAAAATGTAATATTTTATACAAGATACACTGGAGAACAAAGGGAACTCACGATTTCCACACGCCGTGCGCACACCATGCCGTCGGTGAGCAGAAGTTGCAGCCGCCCATGAGTTCCTCCTGCTGGGGGCTCCCGGGGCGCCCTGCGTGCGGAGCAGGGTGACTGCAGGGTAGAGGTTGAGAGCCGGGCTTTTTTTTTTCTTTCTGTACAAGTTTGTTTAAAAAAAAAAAAAGGCAATTCATTGAATTACCAGAGATTGTGATCCGGGGATTTTTTTTTTCTGTACAAATTTGTTTAAAAAAAGAAAGCAACTCATTGAATTACCTTGCAGTGGTGTGTTTGATTCTTTTTTAGACTGGCTCCAGCATTGTGTGATTTAAAATAAGTAACTTAAGCCTGTATAAATCTTGAAGTGTATACATGGTAGCTTTGAGTGCATCTGTTCCATGGTGAAAAGGGTTGGGAAGTAGACATGGCTGTGAGCGTGCTGGGCTGGAGGTCCATGGCTCTTTGAAGACGGGGTAGCCAGAAATTTCCATCTGGCCTTTTTCCCTCTGAGCCCCATAAGGCAGCAGCAAGCGTCCTCTGGCTTCCTCTGTGAATGTCTCAAATGGCCAGGCTCACGTTTAAAGCATTGGTTTCCAAAATTCTTTGACTATGCATTCTTAATAGATGTGCTAAGTGATTGCCACTGTAGTGGTAAGAATGCTATAAACTATGTATGCACACATTAATGTGGTGAGAGCAGATAGTAAGTCTTGACTTACGAGCCCCTCCCCTTACAGGCAGGCTCAGGCCCTTTATTGCAGGCCTCCAGGGGTCTCGGGTCTTGAGAGAGCGGAGACAGCCCCAGGGTCCTTCATACGGAGCGAACCTCCCACAGGGCAGCAATGACCAGTGGTTACGAGTCTTGGCTCCCCTCTTCGGCCAGGAGCAGGTGGTGAACGGCGCCGGCCTCCGAAGGCAGTGGAGCGAAGCGGTGGACCTGCGCCTTGCTTGCCTGGAGTCAGCCCACAGCAAGCTCTCCTGCAGGCTGGCAGCCCAGGTCCCAGCGGTAGTTGGGTGCGACTTGGCCAAGCCGTGTTGCAGCCAGGTCTCGGCGTTTCCTCTGCAGCCTTCGTCACTGGAGCGGGAGGCGAATAGGGGAGCCTTCGAGCTAGTTTGGGGAGAGCTTGCAAAGCCTGGTGTGCAGATTTGGACTTTATCTTCGGGAGCTGTTGACAGTTCTAACAGAGAGAATCACACAGTTTTGGTGCAGGGAGGAGGATGGGGAGGTGGACAAGCAGAGACCAAAACCGGGGTGGTCCAGACGGACAAGTGAGGGTTGGGATCCTTGGACGAAACGAGGTGGGTGGGCTGCTCAACTGTCTCAGGTTCTCTCGGCCAAGCCTTCAGGGATGGTCATTAAACAAGCTGGAGGCTGGTGAAGGCATGTACTTGGAATAGATGCGTCTCAGATGGCTGTGGGCCTTTAATTTCTAGGGTTATGAAACCATTGATTTTTACCGTTCTGCCAAGTAATCTTGCTGCGTTTACAGAGGAGCAAATTTATAGAGGCCTAGCTCCACTATTCTAGCAAGTATGTTTTAGACGTGTTCTTTGAATTAATATTTGTGACCACCCAGAGGACAGCTTAAGTGTGAATTTGAAAACTCATGAGAAAAGCCAGTGCCAAAGAGAGATCTGGTGATCTGCCCGGGTGCGGAGAGTGGTGGGTGCTGGACAAAGGAGGCTGATTTCTAGCATGTTCTCACTGCACGTGTTTGTGTCGACGTCCCCTCTGGTCTTTGGGGCTCGCTAAAAATGGAAGAGGGGCTCGTTCTAGTAGGGTGTGTGCATGAAGGTGGGGTTCTGGGGTTCTGCTACACCTCAGACGGCCTCAGTTATGGCACTTAGAGGCGTCTCTGACCATCACAAGCGTAAGATAAAACCATCAGTAGCCAGGGTTTTGCAGTGCTGACTACCAGGCACTGCTGTTTCACAGGAAGTATCGGTCCCCAAGACAACCCAGTGAGACAGGGACTGACCCTGGCGGTAGAACGTGATGATGTTAGGAAGTGGGTTTTGGAAGCAGCAGAGCTGAGACTCAAAGCCAGGCTTTGACCTTGGCGGGTTCCCTTCACCGTGTCTCCCCCGAAGCAACAAGTGCGTGAGTGTGCCTCGTTTCACCTCTCCACAGCAGTTACGCGATCGGCCCATAGGAAAGCTTGAAACTTAGAGTGAAAAAACACTACACAGGAGAAATCGCTCATTTTGCTTATATGAAAAATTAAAATTTAAATAATGTAAACAAAATCAGGAGACCCTTGTGGCATGGAGGCCAAAAGGGTGAACGTTTTTAACCTATGCTGATCTAAAGGAGAACGTAGTCTTCGTTGGGAAATGTCTTAAAAGATATGCGCAGGAAAATAGAGAAACTGGGTCTGTTTCTAGACCAGCGCAGCACTGTCCAGTGGAAATATATAAGCTGCAAGTGTAATTCGAATTTTTCTAGGAGCCACAATACAAAGGAAAAAGAAACAGGTGAAACTAATAATGGTTTAACCCAGTATCTGAGTTCTGTATGTAATGGACATTAAAAATATTGAGTTACTTCACTCCGTCTTTGAAATCGGGGTTCTATTTTCCACCTCAAGCCTGTCCGTCCAGACTAACCACAGCCCCGGTGCCCAGTAGCCACAGGTGCCCGAGGCAACCCTGCGGGACAGTGCAGGACCAGGCGACTCCTTTGATTGCCATCGCGCAAATACTGGTGGCCTTCTGTGTGTCCCTCCTTACCGCACTTAGGAAGTGCTAGGCTCTTTGGCACCGTTTCCAGGTGCATTTCAAAAGGATTTGGGGGAGGCAGTCATGGCAAATGTCCTGACGTCTGAAAATAATGCATGCTGTTGGTTTGGTGTAAAGTTTTATGTAATCTGTGCAGTCGGGCTTATAAATTATTCAAATTTATTGTTTTTGGCCCTCTCCCTCCACCCTCTTTCTTTCTTTCTTTTTTTTTGGCCTGTACTATCTGTTCATTTCGAAGAAAACCACATTAAATGATTCTGCTGTTGTCATTTTTCCTGGTTTCTCTCAGCTACTTTTATAAGTTTTAGTTACATTGCCTAGTTTGAAAAAGCTCACAAAAGACATTTCTTCATCAGCGTTAAAATAGTTTGGGTATCCTGTTTGGTGCTTTTTGTTTTGAATTTTATATCCTTTTTCTCTGTCACTTTAGGTGAGTGGTTTATAAACACATTGCTAAAAATATTTTTTAAGTCAAATCTATAAAGTCAGTAGGTGAATTGGTTAATTGTGACCACTGTTACAATATTATTTGCCATTTAGTTCATTTTCCTATTGTTTTCTAATTTTTTTCCTTTTCTCATTATTTGCTTGATTAAAATTTTCCCCTCTAGTACACTTAGCTTTCAACATCTTATTTCTATGTTACTGGTGGATATCAGTTATCCAGTGATAACTTGGATTTATATTTTTCTCAATATTGCATTTTTAAGGCTTCCTTTTTCCCGAAACTTTAAGAAACTCAGCAGAATGTCAGATTCCTGCCCTTTTTCTTACAAGGGCACACACATGCACACATTGTCTGTCTCCTGGGTTCTGTTGGAACATCTAGAATACGATTCAGAATTCCAAACTTCTCACATACACCTCTATCTCAAGGATCTTTTAATGGTGACATTAAATTGGAATGGCTCACCCGCCCTCCCTCTGGCCAAGCATCAGCCGCGTTCCAGTGGAGACGAGTCCTGGGTCCCAGCAGGAGCCTCTGTAGAACAGAGATGCAGCCAACCAGTGGCATGGGGTAGATGAAGGAGCAAGGGCAGTCTCTGCGCCCTGGCCTGCCCTAGCCTGTCCCAATAGACTTCTCCTCGGAGGGCTCAGAGCTCTGGTCATGGGGGGTGGGGCAAGTTCCCTACCCTCTCTGCGCCCGTAACCTCCACCTGTAAAACATGGGTGTTGATGAGATGAGCCCTGAGTTTTGCCAGATGTGACTTGGCAGTGATCTGTTCTGCAGATAAGGGCCTTCCGTGAAGAATCCTTTAAAGAGGCTGACTTCGCAGTTTTACAAATTTTGCAAATTATCTAGAATAGGTCTTAGACTGTTTGTCACTAGACATAGGCCCAGTCGACATAACAACATCTCATGGGGACAGATGGCATTTGAGAAGCCACGGAGCACACCAGAGGGCAGACGCCTCCTTCCAGCGCTGGGGTGGATTTCTGCATCTCCCTGGCTTGGTCTGAGGTGGGAGCCGCTGCTGACCTTTCTCTCTCGAGCCCCACCCTACTGACACCCAGGTGATGTGTGTACACGTCAAAGTTTAAGAAGCACTGTGCAGGGCAGAAGTGACCCCCGTCTGGCTGCATACTTGGATTGCTTCTGAAACTACCAATGCCTGGGACCCATTCTCAGACATGCAGGTTTCAGTTGGTTTGGGCTGCAGCTCTGGCATTGAGATACACGGTGGAACCTCAGTTCTCGAACTTAATTCAGTTTTGGAAGGCTGTTCAAGAAGTGATTTGTTCAAAAACCAGATCTTTGCCCCCTGAGAGACACATGCCTCATTATACAGCTATCAGCCCGAAAGGGTTGTTAGGTCGAGAACCAAAGTTTGACAACAGAGACATTTTTTTCCATGAACAACTTGGTCAAGAACTGAATTGTTCGAGATGGGAGACATTCAAGAACCAAGGTTTTTAAAAGTCTACCTTTGGAGTATAGCATACACACACTAAGGTGCATAAAGTACTCAAAGCTTGAGTGTGGAATGCGGTGCATTTTTACACACACAGACCTGGGCAGCCATCAGCAAGGTAGAGGACTATTTCCTGGACCCCAGGACTTCTCTTATGCCCTTTTCTCATCGATACCCTCACCCTAGGTAAGAGTGTTCTTTTATCACCCTAAGATTCCTTTTGCCTGTAAGGGAACGTCGTGCGAATGGAATCGTCCACCAAGGATGCGTGCGGCTTCCACTCACCGTGGTGTCTGGGTATGTGTTTTCTACTGTATGAACACACTGTAGCTTACTTACCCGTTCTTCGATGTTCATTTAGGTTTCTAGTTTGTGCCATAATGAATAAAGCTGCTATGATTCATTCTCGTGTTTTTGGTGGATTTATTTTCATTTCTCTTGGGGCTGCACCTGGGCCTGCTGGGCTACAGGGCAGGAATGTGCTAGGCTTCAGTGGTTATTTGCATATCGAGCTGTTAAAAAGGCCCACCAGGTGACTCTGATGTGCTACTGGGAAGGGGAGTCCTGGTGCAGAGACGACTCTAGCTCGTGCCGCCTGGCTGCCCTTCCGAGGCCTGCTGAGTTCTGCCAGGCTCCCCAGTTCCCTTCCATTCAGTCCCTAAGCTGTGTTGGTCGCCTGCCACCAGTGGTCCCTATCCAACCAGGCGGATGGCACCAGTCCAGCTCCTACCATCGCCCCAAATCCACTTCATTGTTAAATTCTCATCCCTGTTGTCTGTTGGTGGAATGCCAGCCTGGAGCCCCTATCTCCCCTGCCGAGCCCACTCCTCCTGTGGCAGCCCAGCTCGGACTCTTGCCCCATTTCTTCGTTCTGTGCCCTCTGGGACATACGGACATGGGGATGTCGTAGTGGTCTGTTCACAGCCTCCTTCCATCCTGAGAGCATAACAGGGTTGACATGAAGCTGAACTGGCACAAAATGTATAAAGCACTTAGCCCGCGGCCTGGTGGAAAGAGCTCAGCAAATGATGCCGAAATGCAGATCATAGAACCTTTCCTTTGTCCCTCACAGCGCTGACAGACTGTGCACCACATGGGAACTGCGCTGGTAAGGTAGGCGCTGGTCATGGTGGCTTAAGTGAAGTGCAGTCACACTTGTTTCTTTTAAAGGGTGGCTGGTGGACAGATCACTCTTGTGGCTCATGTCATTTCTGTGGGGCAGCACAGGTTAAGGGGAACACATAAGAGTGTTTGCCAGATTAGGGGACTCAGGCTTTTTGCCTCAGAGTTTACCTACAGTACTTGTCACAAACACAATGATCAGCTGGGAGGGAGAAGGGGGAGAATGGGGGGAAAGGTGCAGGGATTAAGAAGCAAAATTGGTAGGTAGAAAATAGGGATGTTTAGAATAGTGTAGGAAATGGAGAAGCCAAAGAACTTACATGCATGACCCATGGACATGAACTAGGGGGAGGGTATTGCTGGAAGGAAGGGTGGTACAGGGCAGAGGGGGGCAAAGGAGGAAAAACAGGGACAACCTTAATAACAATCAATGAAATACACTTTTAAAAAATGCAAAGGGCTAAACCCTCCCCGGAACCCTTAAGAATGGGACTGGGAGTCTGCATTTTCAATAAGCTCCCAGCTAAACTCATGCCCTCTGAAATTTGAGATTCACTGCGCCTGCAACTTGGGGCGATTTGATTTTCCACTTAAACAGATATGCTCCCTTGCTTTAGATTCTGGAAAGATGGAACTCTCATTTCCTGCATTGACTGAGCTGCCAGGAATGTTCATTACTAAGTTTTGGGTTAAATTAGTGTTTAATTACTTTGTGAACTGGTGTGGCCATTCCACTGTCTGCTGGCGTGTTAGGGGGGCTGTGCCTTAGGTGAGAAGTATCAGGAGGACAAACAACGCCATCTATTTGTGCTATGTAGAGTTTCTGGCATTAAAAGAGCTGTCCTCCAGCCTCAGTTCTGTCCTGTGGTGGTTCAGAGGATAAAAAGAGATCTTTTAATTTCAATAAAAAACTTACCCTCCAAAAAATAAACGCGAACGCACGCTACACAAGCCCTGAAGTTCTCACACCACTAGATGGCGCCACAGCACAAGCTCCTGGAAGTGTTCCCCCCTTAAAGTGGTTCCGTTAGCACAGTAGTTCTCCAAGTGGTTCTCTCATTCTCAGAACTTACCAGGAATGCAAGGTCTCAGGCCATATCCCAGACCCACTGAATCAGAAATTTTTAACACACCACCCAGGTGGTACTGATACACACTGAAGTCTGAGAATCGCTGTCCCAGAATCTGCCTTAGGGGAGCTTGGGTGAATGTGAGTAGGAAGTGTGGGATAGAAGGCTTGCTGGAGGGGGCGAGGGGTGCAGTGGGGGCGTTGGGGAGGGGAGAGTGAAGGAGTAGTTCCAAACTGTCCCCATTTGGACAGAGTTCGCTCAATCAGGGTGCAGTTACAAATCAGGGAGCAGTTAAGGAACAAGAGTGGGTAGTGATTTTGTACTTTTCTTTTTATTATTTATTTATTTTTTAATTTATTTAAAGATTTCATTTACTTTGAGAGGGAGGGGAAGGGGAGGAGAAAGAGCGGGAATGAAACATCGGTCAGTTGCCTCTCAAATGTGCCCTGGCCAGGGACCAGCCCCACAACCCAGGCATGTGTCCTGACCAGGAATCAAACCCGCAACTGTTTGCTTTGTGGGATGACGCTCCAACCAACTGAGCCGCGCCGGCCAGGGGAGTTACTCTTCCTTTTAGGTAAGGGATGTCAAATGGTGTCGGCTGGATGGAGGAAAAAGGGGGTCACTGGGGAGCCCCCATTTTAGGGGAAAGGCCCCGAACCAGGAGCAGAACCCAGAGCCTGGTTGAGCTCTGCAGGACCTGCCAGCCGGCCTCTGCGCCCGCTGTAGCGGTTTACTTCTGCGCATTTAGGAATTTCGCCGAAGCACCGCCGTGTTAATGGACTAAAACCTTGAAACCTTCTCAAGATGGTCCAGGAAAACGGATGCCCAGAAATCAAAAAGAAGCTTGAGACCTGGCGGAAAACTCACCAGTGAATGAAAACCTCATTTCTATCTTTCCAGTCCCGTCTGTATCCTAAGGGGAGGCCAGTGCCAGAATGAAGTCGTGTCTTTTAATTTTTTTTTCCTGACAGACAAAAATTCCTTTTGCAGGTGGCTACTGAGCCTTCAGAGGGGCAATGCATCATGCAAATAATTTTTTCTGCTATGACGTGTACAGTTTAGTTTGATTTATTTTTGATGTCAGAAACAAAATGGAAAGTTAACGCTTTAAAAATGAGCATGGCTGGCTGAATAAATAAATAATATGCTCTTGGCCAGAACCTGCCGGTGCCTCCTTAATTGCCCATTGATTCTTTAATTCTCTGCACTTTAACATCTACAGAAATTAAGAGGCCACAGAGCATGGACATGTCTTTTGTTAAACAAATTAAGGAAGCTGGGGTTTTAGAAGGTGTAGTCCCTCCTTGGCATCAACTTAACATTTAAAGACAGGAGGACGAAAGTCAGGTGCCTTCGACAGTCTCTTCCGGGAGCACGGGCGGGACCTCACCTTGTTGTTCCAGCCATGAATATTTATGGCGTGTCCACCGACCTGAGAACAGAGAACACAGAGCGACTTAGCCTCGGGAAAGCTGCACCTCTGTCCTGTGGTTTCCTGGGGCGTCCGAAAGTGGCCTGGCCTGGTCTCTCTACAGAAGGTGACAGTGCCCCATGGTCTGATCCCCAAAGACTGGCCTGAGGAGACAGGGCCCAAGGTCCTGGGCGGGCTCTTCCGTTCTTGCAGGGAAGGAAACCCTCCCGGGGGTTTCTTTGATGTCATTTCCAGGTTGGATGGAGGCACCGGTCATTCTCACCACCCTCAGGGGAGACCCTTGGTGCCATCCTGTCCTGAAAGGCTTTAGAGCCCCATGGGCCTCCAGAGCCTCTGGGTCACCCCTACCCTCTCGCCTTCCACTCCAGTCAGCCCAAAGGGCAGAATGTTTCAGGCTTCTAACCTCTGTGCCATCTCAAGGGCTGTCTGTGCTGCCTCCTTTCTTCCTCTGACATGGCAAAGTCCCCTCCTCCAGGAGGCATTCTGAACCCACACCTCCAGCCTCCCACCTGTGCAGTGGAAGCCTGCCTGTCCCTAGAGCACGCCTAGTGTCCTTTTGCTGTGACATTACCTCCTGGTATTGTGAGTTGTCCCTTGGGAACAGGGCATACTTTTTTCTCCCCACCCCCACCCCCACCCCAGCCGGAACTCTAGCGTAGGAAACATCATAGGCCCTCAAAAATATCTGGTCAATGGGAACACAGTTAACAGAGAATGAAATTCCTAAAAGGTCATACCGTGACTATTTCCTCATCTTCTGTGTTCTGGCCTCTCACACCTTCCTTATATCCCCCTTAAGCCAGGCAGAGTTCCATCAGAGAGCTGGAGGAGGTTAAATGAGAAAGCGCGTGCAGAGTTGTCGACAGGTGCCTCACACCCATGGCCTGAGGAGGTCTGGGACACGGCATGCCTGTCCTAGACCCCGGTGGATCCAGGCTGGGTCTGGCAGGGTGAGTGTAAGATCACAGGGAGAAAAGGCCATATCCTGCTGTGGCTTTTAGACCTTGGGACACAGTGTATCTGACCACAAGCATACGCCGTGGGACCGAGAGCTCCCCACTCGCAAGGCCCGTCTCTCTGGGGGACACCCCTGGCTTTGCTGACCAGCTAGGAGCTGTGCGATCTCAGGGCCTCAGCTCATCTGTAAACTAGGGTCAATAGCAATAGCGCCATCTCAAACGGCGGGAATCAAACGTGAAGTTTCTGGCACCCAGGCGGGATGTACTTGGTAAATGTTCTGCTTACTTACGCCCTTGCAGCTGCTGCATGGGGTAGGCGGGACGACAAGATGTGCTGAACGTCTCCCTGTGGAAGTGTCTCAAACAAGGCCATCTCTGTCTGCGTCTGTAGGCTCTTCCAGGCGGGGTCCACCTCCCCTTTCTGCATCCAGGGGGGCCTATCATTGGCTCCACACTGAAGGCCCAGCCGCTTGTCTCCTTCCACTCACCCTGTGGAACCACCATGGAGGCTCCAGGGCGACGCCTCCATCCAGACACCTGCTGCCCAGGTCCCTGCTCCCAGAGGCCGTCTCCTTCTGAGCTGGGCCCAGGGGCGATGCTGGGACCCCTCTCCAGGCATGTCCTCAGGGGCAGCCTTCAGGACTCCTCAACTGCCTGTCCTCGCTCAGCCCCAATTCCCCTTTCCCTCAGCATCTTCATTCCATTAGAATTCTTGCCCTTCTGCTTATCAAATCGGCATCGCACCTGCCTGTCTCTGCCACTGTCAACATCCCTGCTTCGGTGTCTCCTGCAGCCTGGCGCCGGGCGGCTCCTCTCTGGCAATTACAATTCCCTCCCCAGCTCACGTCCAAAGTCTTTGTTCTTCTCTCTGAACGTTCAAGTTAATTTCTACCGACTGTTTATTCAGCCTTTCAACTGTCTGGCTTGCTACTTACTCAGGAAATGCAGCCCCCAGAGGGAGAGAGTGGGGACACAGAGCAGGAAGGAAAGACACTTCAGAGAGTGAGGGGGAGAGGCAGGAATTAGGAGGGCCCCACGCACGTGGGCACAGCGAGGGGAGAGAGGAAGGGGGGCAGGCCCGCTCTCAGGCGCTGCTTTTTGGGTTAGCATTCTGTTTCAGTTCTTTACCATGTAACTACGTGTGCATGTGCACACGGATACGTTGGCCCATGGAGTTACAAATCCACGTACACGTGAGGGAGGCAGGAGAAAAGAGCTGTCAGTGGCCCCCGCTGTCTCTGTTGGCCTTTTGTTCTGCAGAGCATGTTGAGAGTTGGAGAGGAGGCAGAATTGGGCAGGCAGAATTGCCCTTCTCTGAAGAGAAGAATCTGGGGCAGAGAAGGTGGTCCTACCGGGAGGGGACAAAGAGAAGGGGATGAGAAGTGGGGGAGCTGGCGAGGAGGGAGGCATGGGTGGCCTAAGGACTGCCGTGCCATTTCAAGCCGTTTGTCGTGAGGTGCTGCTTTGACTCCCCATTGTTCACAGAAAATTTGGGTTTTAGGCATCAGCCTTGTATTTGAAATTGTTGGTGGGGAGGAGAGAGGTGTGTGCTTCATTTGTGAACTGATGCCAGGGTGCAGATAAAGCCATGTCCTGGAGGCAGGGCTGAGAGCTAGACAGGGGGAGGCTGGAAATGCAGAACTTCTAACTATTGGGGATTTGGAGAAGTCTTGGCCAGACCTTTGACGTGTGGAATGGGAGGTCGAATCTGTGTTACCTCAAGACTGGGAGTCAAGAGACCCCAGCTGACATCTGGGGTTCTCTACGCAAACCCACACACGTGCACATACACAAGTACACTTACAGTATATAAAATATATAAATGCAAAATTATATGTGACACATGCCCAAGTTATATACAGTATGTTAAATATATTTATAAAGAGATGAAATCAGAGAAAATATTAAAAATATAAAAAACATGTAAGTACAATACATGGACATAATACTTATATAGTCATGTATATAATGATAATATACATAAAATATGGATGTGATCATATTTTAAATGTGTGTGTGTGTGTGTGTATATATATACACTATATTTATAAAATACAATATAAATAAAATCTTGAGATACAAAATGAAGTCATGCCCTGACCAGGTAGCTCAGTCGGTTGGAGCGTCATCCCATACACCGAAAGGTTGTGGGTTTGGTCCCTGGTCAGGGCATGTGCAGGAGGCAACCGCTAGATGTTTCCCTCCCACATTAATGTTTCTCTCTCACATTGATGTTTTTCTCTCTCTCTCAAATCAATACTCAATAATATCTTCAGGTGAGGATTAAAAAAAACACACACACAAAAAAAATAAAGCCACATCTTTTTGATTTTTCTCGTTCTGACGATCTATCTCTCATGTGGCGAGTTTACATTTTTGACTTTACTGGTATATAACTGGCATGCGAAAATTTGCACACGTTTAAAGTATCTAACTGGATATGCTTTGACGTATGAACACACCTGTGAACCCGTGACCACAGTCAGGATCTTGAACATGTCCATTACTCTGAGAGTTTAGTCAACCCCTTTGTGGTGCACCCTGTCCCACCCCACCTCGCTCCGCTCACCAGGCAAGCAATGGTCTGCTCTCTGTCACTGGAGATTAGTTTGTGTTCTCCGGAATCTAGGGATGGAATCCTATAGCTTGCTTTCTTTTCCGTCTGGCTTCTTTCACACAACATAGCTTTTTGAGACGCGTCCATATTGCGTGTTATCAGTAGTTCTCTCCTTTTTATTGCTGAGTTGCACTGAATGGATGGACCACACTTTGTTTACCCAGCCACCTGTTGAAGGACATTTGGGTTCACTGTTCAAAGGAAAACATCTCCAAGCCCCCCATGCCATGAAGGACAAGAAATTCTTCTTTCCTCCCAGGTTTCTCCCCATTTCTCAAGAGCCCGAGGGGCTGCAGGGTCGACCTCTCGGTGGTGGGGGCAAGTTCAGCACCTGCCGCCGGCTCAGGGGAACCCGCCCAGGCCCTTGCCGCACCCTGTTCTCACTGCGCCCTTCACGGGGGCAGCGTGGTCATATGAGGCCGGCCAACATGTCTTCCTTGCGCTTGTGGTTCCGCAGGGAGCGGGGCCAGGAGAGGTCTGTGAGGCCAGCGAGCACTGTCCAGGCCAACTCTGCTCCATGAGGGCGTTATCCAGGCCTCCCCGGGGGTGCATGCATCTCACACTCTCATGAACGCTCTGCTCCCACTCTGAATGCTCAGCTGCCGCTGCTGACCCAGAGTCTCCAGCTACTATTTCTGGGAAGCTCTGGGCTTTCTTATGAGCAGCCCCTTATGTTCCTCCCGTTCAGCCTCCTGCCAGTCAGTCCCCATAGCCACGCTGGCCCCCTTGCTGCTCCTCAAGGACACAGTGGCTTTGCTCTTGCTGTCCCCTCTACCTGAAACACTCTTCCCCCAGATGACGCTCCTTCCTTTTCTAAAATTCACACCCCCACCCTTTCATTTTCGCCTTTCTCACTTTGTTTTTTCACTCATCGCTATCTAATGCACCATACAATTTATTTCTCTCTCTTATGCATCATTGTCTCCCCACCAGAACATAAGCTCCACGAGGGCAGTAATTTGCCTACTTTGTTCATCAGTATTCTCAGCTCCTCAAGTGCCTGGCCCACAACAGGTGCTTAAATATTTGTCAAAAGGATGAATGAGTAGCCCCGGCTGGAGTGGCTCAGTGGACTGAATGCTAGCCGGTGAATCAAAGTGTCGTCGGTCTGATTCCCAGTCAGAGCACATGCCTGGGTGCAGGCCAGGTGTCCAGTAGAGGGTGTGCGAGATGCCTCTCGCACATATTGATGCCACATATTGATGTTTCTCTCCCTCTCTTTCTCCCTCCCTTCCCCTCTCTAAAAATAAATAAAATCTTTAAAAAAAAAAAAAAAGAATGAGTAAATGAACACCTGCCCTCTTGTGTCGGACAGATTGTCCCAATCTCTTCAGGATGGACAGCCAGAGACCATGTCCACCTAGAACAGACGTGAAACGTCCGTACTGAGAACTGAGGGCATTTAGTTCTCTTTAGCAAGTCCTGACAGGACCTAACCCTGTGCGGGCTGAGTCACGAGGGCCTTAAAGATGAGTTCCTCCAGTTGTTTGAGAACTTTTTAAAAAACAGTGGATTCCTTTCCCTTCCCCCTCCCACCCCTCACTGCTATCCAAGAAATCTTCCTGGAGTTTCATTATGCAAAATAGATAAAATTGATATTTTATTAGCATAGAGCTATATAGGTTTACATTTATAACATATCAATGTTAAATGAGGACATTGAGACTGATGAAAATACCATTTTGACTAAATTCAAGTGTCCTGGATTGGCTGCTGGAACAGAAGAGGGCATTAGTGGAAAAACCAATGAAAGCTGAATACAGTCTGGAGCCTATTAACAGTAATATACTCCCGTTTGTTGCTTAGATTTGATAAACGTACCATGGTGAGGCACAGGGGCAGGTATTAGGAGAAACTGAAACTGGATGAAATCCCTGGACTACCTTTATGACTTCTCCGTGAACACAAAATTACCAAGAGAAAGAGGTTATTTTAAAAAATTTTTATTGCATTACTAAGCACAGTTTAAAAAACAAAAATTATGCCTTTGAAATTTTGGTTGACAATTAACATCTTCCAAAACATACAAATTATCACTGTTTTGTTTCAGTTACCCAATATTGAAAAAAATCTTGACGCCTTCAGCTAAGCAGTTGAAAATGGCAACGGATTTTAACAGCTGCTTGCCTTGTGGTCTCAGGCTTTGTTCCAATTAAACTGGGGATGCGGGGGAGGCTCATTTTGAGTTTTGCAACCTATGAGTGATGTAGATGTTCCAGTTAGTGCCATACCAGGGTGCAATGGGTTAACATCTTCCACAGCGCGCTTTGGAGTGTGCGTGTTGTTTCCCACAGTTTTAAAAGAGTTTAAAATATTTTTGAAAGCTGACGTTGGAATCAGACACTTTTGGAGAACCCGGGAAGCATCTCTGGGGCTTTGCCAAACGCGACTTGAAAACCACTGGTCTCATCTCAAATTCCCATTTTGCGGACAAAGAAACTGAGGCCTGGAGAGGGGATGGGACTGAGGTCTCACTACAAGACAAGGGTGTCATAGTTCCCATCGTGAGATTCATTCCTATGGACTGATGTAACTGGATTATTCTGTCTAGCTGCTGGATCGAAAGTCCTCGAAGGCTTCGGCTTCTCTCTTCTCCTCTTGATGGTCATTGATGCTTTTTCCATTTTTTTAAAGCTTCAGTGAACTACCTTGAATCTGCCTTCTTATTCACCCGCCTGTTGGCTTCTCTAGGGCATAACCCTAAAAGTGCAGTTGCTGGGTGATCGATCAGGTATGCATACCCTCAGCTTCACTAGAAAATGCCAAAGTGCTCTTATAAGAATTACAGCCCCCTCCGCGGCAGCATGTGGCTCCCTGTGGTGCCCCAGCATCACCAGTACTTTGTGTGGTCAGAATGGAAGGAAGCAGTGTCCCCCATCTCTCTGGTACATGGCCTTGGTCCAGTCACTTGCCCCACCCTCAGCCTGACTCCCCTAATCTGTGACATGAGGAGACAGACCTAGCTCAGGTTCCTCATCTGAGCGATGTCACTCAAAATTGAATTGTCACAACCTCCCGCCATAAAAATGTGTTTTTGCAGTATTGGGTAATTGAGAAAATACACTTGATCTTAGGCTGCTATGAGTTCAGTAATGAGCTACAGTGAATTTGTATTTCATTAAATGCCGTGATAGGGAATACATTTTGAAGTGGCCATACATGTATCGGTGATCAGCGTATTTATTCAGTTTGTAAAGCATTTACAATGACTTATGCATGTCTGGACACAGGCTCCATACCCCAGGTTTATTCACGCGTCTCTGCTCTCTCCACCTGCGGTTGGAAACTGTTGGAGTAGGGGGTGTCAGTAAAGTCCTGGGAAGGTAGCGCAGTGGTTTCAGAAAGCCCGAGATCTGCATCCTGCTTTTGCCCTTTACCGTGTGACCTCCGGCAAGTCGTTTAACTTCTGGGACCCCAGTCGTCTGCTATGTGTATGCACACGCACCAGACCCTATCCTAAACGCACTTTATATGTTAACTTATATGCTTAGAACAGTTCCTGGTACATACGTGATCTCGAAATGTTAACGCTTGTTACCATCTCAGTTAGTCCTCCCAACAACCTTACAAGGGAGTTATCATTCATTTATTTATTCAGTAGATATTTAGTGCACATAACCATGTTTATGGCATCGATTAGGCACTGGGAATACATCAAGAAATAAAACAGTCACAAATCTCTGCCTTTAGGGAATGCGGTGTTAGTCCAGTTTTACACATAGGGATGCTGGAGCCCAGGGAGGTTAAGTGCCTTTTCTGAGCCCACACAGTGACTAGAACAAGATGCACAGAGCGAGTTCCTACACCCAGGTCCTACATAGCTGCCTGCAGCAGCTACTCTGGGCCTCATGATCCTTGCACATGAATGACCCTTGCTCATGAATGACCCTTGGACCGAGCAGGGCACGTGACTTCCATTCCATGGTTTTTTGTACTTAGGACCAAGTCAGTCAGTGGAAGCCATGAAAGGAAAACTTGGAAGCTGTTGGCTGCCATGTTTCCTTCCATATGGAGAATGTCTCTCTAGAGGGAGAGAGAGAGACAGAGCCAAGACACAGGGAGAAGCAGAGGTGTGAGGGGAGACAGAGAGATGGGGAGTGGAGAGAAATGTGGGGGATGGGGAGAGAGTATGAGAGATGCTGGTGGCCCAGCCACATTCCTCTCTTTAAGTTCCTGGGGATACCCAGTATCCTTATAACAAACTCCCCCACCCCCCTCCTTTTTTTTTTTTTTGCTTAAACTTGTGACCAAAGGAATCCCACTTAACAGAATGGGACATGGCAGGTCCCTCTGAGCAACTGCCCTGAGATCCCTTGAGCTCCTACCACACCTTCGATGGCCTTGTGGCGTCTGGGGCTGAGAGTGTCCTGTTCTTAGATAACTTTGCAATAGATTCTCTACCTTCAGAGCATGTGGCTGCAGCCTAACTCTTAATAAATCAGGCGGGGGCTTCCTGCACGGCAAAGAGCCTTGGCCATACATCATTTTTGTTTTCCTCTTGGGGAGAACAACTATGCTACAGCAATAACCTGCCACGTATATGTCTCGGAGCCCTATTTATATAGCCATATGGATAAATATATATAAATAGGACTGTAGAATAATAGATTAAGGGATCTGCTCATCCACAGAAGACTTATGGGGCTTTCAGGACCTAATGGCGGCCTGATTCAGTAAGAAAAATGGGTCTTCAGCAGGATGTGGCCAAGAATTAGATGAGCCCATAACCTGATAGAAAGCTCACTGGGGAGATGGAGAGGTGGGGAGGGCTGTGTGAGGAGCCAGAAGTTTGGCAGAGTGAGCCGTAGGAGGGAATGAGCAGGGCAGGACGACGGAAAATCGTGAACCCTGAGCCGTCTCCCAGCTCAGCCCGCATTTTTTCCGTGTGACCTTGGGCAGGCCGTTTGCCTCCTCTGAGCCGCGGCTCCTCACGTATAAATGAGGAGCGGGGACGCACGGAACTCTAAGGTCAGCTTCTCCTGCTCCGACACGAACACGACTCTGAGCGCCATGGCTGCTACCCTCGGAACGTTGAAAAGGTCTCAGGGAGGCTGAGGTTAGCCCTAGGCCTTGAGCAATCACTGGTGCTCTTCGCGGGTCTTCTCCCTTCTGGAGGCTTCCTCAGAAGGAACTGCAGTCACAAGGTCGAAGGTCTCAGGGAGCCTGAGTAACAGGAGCAACAGCTTCTCCCGTGACTGCTCTTGTGACCCTGCACGCCTGGGCGCTTTGGCCCCATGACCCGCAGCTGACGCTCACTGAGCACTGCGATGTGCCAGGCTCCATTCTGTATATTTTACGTGCATTATCTTGCTTCATCCTCATGAGAACGCAGGGAGGTAGGCACCGTTTTTTCCCCACTTGCGGGTGAGGAAGCACAGAGAGGCCCAGCGGCTGGTCCCAAGCCACGTAACTGGTAAGTGATGACACCCTGTGGAGTCTGACTCCAGCATCTGTGTTTCTAACCTCTGCTCTGGGCTCCCCATACATATACGGAGAGAAACTCGGGCTACAAGAGGTTAATTGATGCGTGAACAGCCAGGGTCCTTGAAATTCTCAGGCCTGTCAATTTCGTGGGAAGGGATAGAGAGAAAAAGTATTCTTGCTTCTTCCTCTCAGCTTTTCCACATAAGCACACCCCCACCTTTTTTTTTTTTTTTAAGCAAAAGCCTATTTACAGAAGCGTCTTATAGGACCCAAGATAACCACCTGTTGGCTGTGCTTCAGTGAACCCCCAAATCAATGATGGACGGGATACAATATATCTGATGCTATGGGCTTTTTCAGGATTTCAGACTTTTTTTTGGTCCCCCTGCGGGTTGAAACCAGGCTTTTGTGACTTGATGAGGACACATTTCTCCTGGGGTGTAATAATGCTGCTGGTGTTAGACCTAATGCCGAAGAGAGAACATTTGCTATTTTGGAAGAGTTAATCCTAAAGCTTCTTTCTCTGGCGCCTGCCTCCAGAACAGGCATTTCCGAGGCGGGGCCAGGCACCACTGCTGCCTTATTAATCCTCCCCATCACCCTCACGCAAATCACAGAATTTATTGAGCACTTGTAATGTGCCAGGCCCAGTGCTGAAGACTGATTTCATTCTCCTCACACCTTCTCAAGGGGTAGTGCCATCCCCCCAACCCTGCAACGACAGGGAACTGAGGCACAGAGGATAAACAGCTTGCCTGAGGGGTCCGGCCAGCAAGGGGCCAACCTGGGACTAGAACCCTGACTCCCACACTGGGCTGTTAACAGAAGGCTCTGCTACTTCCAGAACCAACCATCAAGTTTGTGGAGAAAAATGAAAATGCAGCTCCCCCATCATTCAACAGTTATTAAGAATTTCAAGACCTGACTGGTGTGGCTCAGTTGGTTGGGCATCATCCTGCAGAACAAAAGGTCACCAGTTCGATTCCCGGTCAGGGCACATGCCTGGGTTGTGGGTTCATCCCCCGTTGGGGGTGCGTGAGAGGCAACCAGTAGATGTTTCTCTCTCACATCATTGTTTCTCCGCCCCTCCCCTCTCTAAAAAGTAAATAAATCTAAAAAAAAAAAAGAAAAAAGAAATGAAAAGAATTTCAAGATGCTGACAGCAGAGTATTAACTGATTATGAGGTTCTCCTGAGTGTGAAGTCCTGGAGGTCCGCCCTGACTTCCCTCTTGGGGCATTTTCCTGGTGTTTTCCAGCTCCCCGGGCCTCTTTCCGAAGGCCGTGTTTTCATAGTGACAAAACCACCTCAGGCAGTGTGCCGGAGGATGCCCCGAAAGCTCTGAAAAGAAGCAGAGCCCCTGGGCTTTGGAAAGCCTTGGGCAGCTGTAGCTTCCTTCCAGGCAGGAGGCAGACAGGGTTCAGTGCCTGGACTGGCAGCCGGAGGCCACCCTCCTGCCCTTCCCGTGCCCCGATTTGGCCAAACCCTGCCCATCCTTAGGCTACGTGCAGGAGTCTGAGGGCGCCCCCGCCTGGCATTGCCCGTCCCGTGGCCACGTCCATGACAGAGCCTCCCAGAGGTTTGGACAGACCCTCACCCTTTCTTTAAGCTTTGCTTTATTAAACCGTAACCTGTGGTGCATTTCAAATGTGTACATGTTTAAAATTAAGGCCATTTGCACAGAAAGAATATAATGCACGCTGTGTGCTTTTCCCAAGACAGTTATTGGATTTATTCATTCAGAGCTCACACAGACTGTAGAATCTGATAAAGGATCATACTTATTTTTTCGTTTTTAGTGAGATACGATACATATAGAATGAAGTATGTGTAAAGTACACTAGTCCTACTTACACAACTTGATGGTTCTTAGGTATGTATACACTTCCATGACCACCACCCAGGTCGGATTTCCTGCAGCACCTAGAAAGTTCTCTCAAATGCCTTGGAAGTCAATACCCAGCCAGAGGTAACCACTATATGATTTCAGTCACCATTGGTTGGTTTTGCCCGTTCTTGAGATTTCATGTAAATGGAACAGTACGGTGTATATTCTTTTGTGTCTGGTTTCTTTCACGGAACATAATGTCCGAACTCATCCTTCTTTTGCTTGCAGCAGTGGTTTATTTTTATTGCTATGTAACATTCCACTGTGTGAATACCCGCAATTTATTCACCCATTCTCCTGCTGATGGGCGTCTGGGTCATTTTCATTTTGGAGCTATTATGAATAAACTGTTATGACTACTTACCGTCGACTGAATAATTGTGTCCTTCCCCAACCCACCAAACCTAATCCCCAGTGTGATGGTATTTGGAGGTGGGGCCTTTGGGAATGATTAGGTGGAATGCTCATTAATGAAATCAGTGCCCTTATAAAAGAGACCCCAGGTAAATTCCCTGCCCCTTCCACCATATAAGGACACAGCAAGAAGATGGCTGTCTATGAAACAGGAAGCAGGTTCTCGCCAGACCCCCAATCTGTCAGCACCTTGACCTTGGACTTCCCAGCCTCCAGAACTGTGGGAAATAAATTTCTGTTGCATATAAGGCACCCAGTCTATGGCCTTTCTGTGAGAGCAGCCCAAACAGACTGAGACAACATTCTCGTCCATGCTTTTGGTGGCCATATTCCCTCATTTCCCTTGGATAGGGCAGGGGTATGTTCAGCTTTAGAAAATGCTGACCAACAGTTTTCTGCAGTGGTTGTACCAATTATCACTCTCAGCGGCACAGGGGGGCATGGGATTTATGTTAGGAATGGAGGTGAACGTCAATGGCCTTCGTCCTTTCAGTGTCACTCTGTGAATGCGGTATTCTGGAGATATGTTGGAGTTTAAGAAGGGCATCCTCAAGGCCTGGGTAAGCCTCCTGGGGCCCTGCTGTGTCCATACCTGAGAAGAAAATTCCACAGAGGCACTGCTTCGTCTAGGAACTGCCTGTATTAGTCAGGGTTCTCCAGAGAAACAGAGACAACATGATATATAGAGATATCTGGAACAGGGCATTTATTGCAGGAATTGGCACATGTGAAACAGAATCTACTGTCTGCATGCTGGAGACCCAGGAAAGCTCATGGCGTAATTCAGTCTGAGTGTGCAGGCCTGGGAACCAGGAGCTCTGATGCCTGAGGGCGGGAGAAGGCGGACATCCCGGCTCAGGCAGAGAGCAAACCCTCTCTGCCTCTGCCTTCTGTTCTACTCATGCCGCCAGTGGACTGGATCACGCCCACCTGCATTTGGGGAGGGCAGTCTTTACTCAGCCTACTGATTTGAATGCTAATCTCTTCTAGAAACACCTTCATGGACACACCTGAAATGACGTTTTACTACTTCTCTGGGCACCCCATAGCCCAATCAAGTTGTCCCATGAAATTAGCTTCCACACTGCCTGCCATACCTCAGCCTTTCCTTATCACCCGTGATGAGGGGGTAGGGGAGCTCTCCCAGTCTGACCATTCTGTCAAAAGAGGGAATGAAAGGAGCAACGACACCAAGAAAGAGAGAGCCAGGTGGGAGAAAAGAGGGGAAAAGAACTGACCCTGTGTCATAATTTCTCACTGTGGGATCTTGGGAAAGCCATGTGGATATCTAACTCAAGATTCTCAAGTCCCGTAGTGGACATTTTGAGGGGCAGCTCTCACATGCCAGGTGCCCTTCCAACGACCTTGCAAATTTGCTATCATTAACTATTTACCTGTGTCAGGCACCTCGCTAATATTCATTATCGCTCATCTTTCCCGCCTCCTCCGTGTATAAAAAAGAAAAAGGCAGCGCAGAAAGAAAAGTAACTTGTGCAGGGTCACATAGCTAATAAGCTCCATCACGGGACTTACAGCAGACCACCTGGCACAGCGGGGACGCCACGTGGTATCTTGACAAACCTCTCTTATTGTAAGGGATACACGCGCACGTAGACACAGATGCACGTGTGTGAACGTGCCTTCCTCTGATAGGCATCACTCTTCCTGAAAGAGTAAGCATAAGTGAATGTTTAATAAATTGAATTACATTATTTACCTGAATAGCTGACTTTAAAAAAAAAAGAGACCTAAAAGGAGACATAGGGGTGAGGCCATTGGAAAATGTAACCCTGTCTTTTCTTGTGTGTAAATCTATACTTGACTTGCTTAAAGCAGGAGCTACGGAGCCCCACTCCTACCCCGCGCCGCTCCCACTCACCGCCCCCCCGCCTCCCCCCGCCCCGCTCCCATCCTGGCATTCTCATATGTAGAGGGTAAGAAGCTTAGCGTCCTGTCCTGCTTTGCAGTGACCTAAAGTGGGCAAGTCCCTAGACTCCGGCCCTTTCCTTGGGCCAGGTTGGGAAGGGGGTGCCCACAGCCTGCCAGAGTCACGGTGGTGCCTGGCAGGCAGCTTCTGGTTGGCTCCCTGCTCCCCGCCCTGCCCCTTCTCGCCTCACCACCCCCAGAGGACCAGTTGCTTCTGCCAGGCCTGTTTCTTTCAGAGTCGGTGACGGAGCTCACACAATTAGGGAAGCGATAGAAAGTGACGTTTTCCAGTTCCAAAAATACTTGTCCCTTCTGTGTGTCCCCTCGGAGAGGTGGAAGGAGCAAGCCATCGGCCCTGCATGGGGCTCGCTCACTCCACGGGAGGGGGACAGGCTCTCTGGAGCCCAGCGGGGGCCCTCCCCCAGCAGTCCTCATTCACCTGGGAGAACAGCTTCAGTGCCAGCCGCACAGCCACGGCTGGACCTTCACGCCCTCCTGTTGCCCAGCCTGTTCCTCCCAGAGCTTCCCCTTGAACTACCCGGGTAGCAAAGGGTCCTTGGCGGGGGTGCCCCTTGGCATCGCCCCCACTTCGCAGGAACAGCAGAGCTGGCAGGCAGCAGCCACACAGGGCCAGGCCACGTGGTGAGCGAGGGCAGGCTTTGTTGCTAGCTCCCCAGGACCAGCCTCAAGGGTGAGGACCAGAGTCACGGCTGCCAAGAAAGCTTCTTCTGAGAAGTAACAGGTGGGTGAAGAAGGTAAGCTGCAAGGAGGAAAATGTGTGGGATTTTTTTTAGTGCCTGCTACGTACCAGGCACTATATAAGGTACTTCCACATACCTATCCTATTTGATCTTCATAACAGCCCAATAAAATAGGCACTATTTATTATTATACCGGGCCCAGTATCACTCACATCGCGTGCCACCCACATAGAGATGTAGGACCCTGTGGTCAGAAGGAGCTGTGCACACAGCTCAATGCCACCTTGAAATGCTTAGTAATTTTTTAACAGGGAGTCTCATTCTTTCCATTTTATACTGGCTTTGCAAATTTGGTGGCCGGTACTGATTATACCCGCTTTACACGTGAGGGAGCCAAGGCTCTGAAAGGTTACATAACATGCCCACGGGCATAGCTAGGGAAGAGGGGATTCAGCCCATGGAAGCAGAGCTGTCTGAGTCCCAAGGCCACACTTTCCAACTGTACCAGGCATTTCATCCAAAAAAGTATATTTATTTTACAGTGGTCAGCACCGAGGCCCGAGGGCAGGAGTGCACCTGGTGAGCCACTGGGGCTGATGTAAGCGTGGCGACAATACAGCCACATTCGATGTGTCACCAAGCCTCTGGACCCCAATCCCCTTTTCTTTCCTATTCCAGCCATGTGACCATTACCTGGGGAGACAATTTGGGAACAGTCATCCAAGCAGGACAAGCCAGGGGCTGTTTCTCTCCAGGGGCAGGTATGGCCTTCAAGGAGAAGACGTCAGGATGCACCTGAAAGCACGGCTTCACGATAAACAGATGGAGCCTTGTTATAGAGCTGAGGCCCCTTGGTCACTCCCTGGGCGGCCGCCCTGAGGATAGGTCAGGAGCCATTTTCATTAGGTGGCCAGGGTACCTTGAGCTCCAACAAATAACACAGCAAGCTCTGGGCCACAGGGACAGCAGTTCTGCAGTCTCCAGACATGTCTCAAAATCACAGGGCCAACCTTGTCACCCAGCATGAAATCCTGGGAGAAAAAATATCGGCAGAGTTGACAGCAGTGACTCACCCTCTTCCTCAAAAGTGGCTCTGAATCCAGTGACCTTGTGCGCTCAGGTCCTAGGGAGCCGCCCCCCCGCCGCCCCCAGCTCCCTGTTGTCTTTTTCCCTTTGTCATCTCATTCCTTTTCTCAGCCCTTGTGCAGAATCCACACTTCACTCCTGTGGGATTGATGGGAACTTGGATTCCAAGGCAGCGGTGGGAGGAAGGGAAAAGAGGGGAAGAAATATTAAGGGGCAGGATGGATAGACTTCGTCCGGGACGTAGGGGAGTGGTGGCAAGGCAAGCGGGGGGTAGCTTTCTGGCCGTGCTCCTAGATAGCAGCTGCCAGCCTTTACCTGTGTGCCAATTTTGTGTCAGATAGTATGGTAAGTGTACCCAGCGTGTTGGCACCTTTAATTCCTCATTGTACCCATTTTACAGATGGGAAAACAGCCTCAACTAGGAAAACACTTGCCTCACGGGTCACAGAGCCATGAAGTGGTTCTCAAACCTTAGCACCTATCAGAATCATCTGGAATGCTTGTTAAAATAGAGATTACTGGGCCCTACCCTCAGGATTTCTGCCCGAGCAGGTCCGGGGCGGCCTGAGAATCTGCATATGTGACCAGTTCCCAGGCGATGCTGATGCTGTTGATCCAGAGACCACACTTTGGGAACCACAACCTCGCAATGACCAGGTGTTTCTCAACCCCGGCAGTTCTTTGGAATCGTCGGAGCGCTTGGAAATGCTGATGCCAGCTGGCTGTCCTCTCTGGAAGCCTGACTGCGTTGGTCTACCACGGTGTCTGGACTTTGGCATTAAAAAAAACCCCTCCGGGTGTTGCCCCTGTGCAGCCAGGGATGAGAACCACCATTCTAAACTCTGTCAGTAGGGAGTAGAGGCAAAAAGCAAGTTTCTAGATGAACATAATGGTCCCTTTTCACTGATATACAGAAATATAATGACTTCTGCTTTCAAGTTCAAAATCTCCAGCATTACACACCAGTCTGCTCAGGCCCAGCTAGATCCTAATTGAGTTTCCTTTTGGGGCTGGGTGCTTTTCCAAGGACCCAAGTGCTGACTGATTGGGGTCAACCGGTTGGAGGGAAATGACCAGATGGAAATCCATTGAGAAGCTGATGACAGATCTACTTTACAAGTGGACATTTTTCTTACAAATAATAATCTGTGGTGACGTCACTTAAGTTTGCAGCAGCATGTTTTATGACCAAAGTCCTTGCATAATTATGCAATGGAAATGTATTTGAAATTGCTTAAATGGTTATATATAGGTAGGATTTGCTCAAGCATTTGATGTGCTTTTAAGAAGTCTGTATGCAGTTGGATTGCCTTTGAAATGTGCTTTTGAAATTGGGGTTTGCTGTTTCCAGTTCAGTGCTGAGAAAGAGGGGGTGGGTTCTCTGTATAACCTAAAAGTGATAGTGCTTTTTATAGGGTTGGCATAAATTATTTCCAGGGATGATTAAATTGTACCTGGTGATTAATTGTTTCAGAAATAACCGGGTAGGCTTGTGGTTACAGCCTTAAAATGCAAAGAAAGGTAAAACAACAAAAACTTCACTGGGTCCCATCAAAATGAAAACAAAAACAGTGATGATGTTGACTGGATGGAGGAGGAAGAAAAGCAGTTGGAATCATATGTCGGTACAGCCTCCAATCGGGAGCCCGAGAAGGTGTCCAGACCCGGGGGCTCAAGTCCGCTGCCTACAGAGAGGGCCCAGCAAGTGCCCCACCTACAGAGAGGTGCTGATAGGTCCATCCACGACTCTGGACCCAAGGCTGCCAAAATTGCCCGAGTTTTCAGAAGACCGAAATCCAGGTTTTAATATAAACATTACAGATTTAAATTTTCTTTTTGCTTAAATACAATAAATAGTGCGTGGGTCCAGTAGGTCTGTGGGCTGTCTTCAGACCATATCGGCGATGTTGTCCAACCCCATTATTTTGCAGAGGAGGAAACATGGTGTAGGGTATACTCACCGATCGATTTAAATAGAGGTGGTTCCCTCAGCTCTTTTCCCTCCAAGGAGCTGGTAGTCTGGTGAGGGAGAAGGCAGGAAATGGGTGGGATATGACATCAGCCACAGGAGGCTGTGAGCATGGACAAGGGGCGGTCTTGTTCAGCCTGGGATCCGGCAGGACTTCCCCCTGGGGAGGAATTCTCAGCTGAGTCCTAGAGGAATTGGGGTTGGTCCCTTTGAACGGTGATGCTGGCAGAAGGGACAGCTTAGGCAAAGAGAACTTTGACCCGGAGAACTGCAAATGGCTGTAGGACCGAACCAGGTGCAGAACCATGACAGCACACGGGCTGAGTGAGAACTGGGAGATTTCAATATGGCTGAAACTCTGCTCCGCACTCCAAGAGGCCTCTTCACCTTGGTGCACGGGAAAAGGCGAGTTCAGTGTCTGAGAATCTGGATGGAGCTTAGCCAAGCCTGGAGGAGAAAAAGGTGACAACGTCAGGTAGTGAAATACAGTTTTGGCTTTTTTGGGTTTTTTTGTACTTGCTCTGAAACGAACATTCCAAGCTCTGTCACCATAATCTCTGAAAAGCTGACTGATTCCTCTGCGGAAATGGCTTATTCTGCTTTTACCAGCTCACGGCGCCTTGAGTAGGATGGGTCTTCACATTTCAATAATCGACGTGATTTCCCTTCAGTAACCTTGGCATTCACAGCACCTGACTCGGGGGGACTTCTTTTCCAGCCTTGATGCCTTCGTTTGAAGGAAGGGAGGAGGAAGAAGAACTTTGGATTGCTTTTCTGTGCTGTCATGCGTTTGGGAGGAGTTCTTCTTTCTGTTTCGCATTGTTTCTCTAAGAGGGATGGAGACAAGAATAAAGATTGTTCTGTTTCTTCCCTGGGTTGATTGTCGATCCGCTGTCTCCGTGGCTTTTCTAAGCATTGAGGCCCCATCGTTTTCAGTATTTTCTTGGCATTGTAAGACTTTGGGATCCAGACTCTGTCCCTGCCCTCGTAAAGCTGACAATCCTGTGAAGAGAGCCGTGTGTGATCAAAGTCATGACAGGGTTAATAACAGGCCCTGGTGATGTACAATGAAGAGTTTGATTCCTTTTATTGTTGGCAAAACTGATTCCGCCAGCAGGCATCATGATGTGCCATTTACTTTTTTATTTAAATTAAAAAGAGAAGAAATTGAGATAAAATTCACGTAACATAAAATTCACCATTTAAGCTACTTTCAAGTGTACAATTCAGTGATTTTTAGTATCAACGTTATGCAGCCATCACCACTATCTAATTCTAGAACATAATCGTTACTCTCCCAAGAAATCCCATCCTCATTAAACGGTCACCTCCCATTTCCCCTTTGCCCAATCCCTGGCAAACACTGTCTACTTTCTGTCTCCACGGATTTACCCGTGCTGGACATTTCACATAAATGGAATCACGAAATATGCAGCCTTTTCTGGCTGGCTCCTTCTACTTAGCAGTTTTCAAGTTTCATCCATGTTGCAGTTTATATCAGTGCTTCATTGCTTTTTATGGCGGAATAATATTCCATTGTATAAATATATCACATTTTGATTATCCATCCATTATTTGATGGACATATGGGTTGTTTCTACCTTTTGGCTACTGTAAATAGTGTTACTGTGAACATTTGTGTAGAAATTTTTGTTTGAACATTTGTTTTCAATTCTTTTGGGCATATACCAAGGAGTGGAATTGCTGGGACATATGGTAATTCTATGTTTAACTTTTTGAGGAACTGCCAAACTATTTTCCACAGTGGCTGAACCATTTTATATCCCCATTAGCAAATTACGGGAGTTCCAATTTCTCCACATCCTCACCAGCGCCTTATTATTTGTTTTCTTGACTCTATCCATCCTCGTGGGTGTGAAGTGGTATCTCATGTAGTTTTGATTTTCATTTCCCTAATGACTAATGACGCTGAGCATCTTTTAATGTGCTCGTTGGCCATTTGTATATGTTTTTTTGGAGAAATGTCTATTCAAGTCTCTTATCATTAAATTGTGTTGTTTATCTTTTTGTTGTTGAGTTGTAAGGGTGATTTATATATATTCTGGATACCAGACTCTTATCAGATATATGACTTACAAATATCTTCTATTCTGTGGCTGTCTTTTCACTTTCTCGATAGTGTCCTTTGATATACAAAGTTTTTAAATTCTGATGAAGTTTAATTTATCTGTGTTTCCTTTTATTTTATTGCTTGCGCTTTTGGTGTTACATTTAAGAAACTATTGCCTAATCCAAGGTAACAAATATTTACACCTATGTTTTCTTCTAAGAGTTTAATACTGTTAGCTTTTACATTTAGGTCTTTGATTCATTTTGAATTAATTTTTGTTTATGGTACGACACAGGTGTTCAACTTCATTCTTTTGCATGTGCATACCCAACTGTCCCAGCAACACCTGATGAAATGACCCATCCTTCTTTTACCATTAAATGGTCTTGGCACCCTGTTAAAAATTACTTGAGCATATGTAAATGGGTTTATCCTTGGATTCTTAATTCTGTTTCATTGATCTATATATTTACTTTATGTCAGTACCACAATTTGGATTATTGTAGCTTTGTAGTAAGTTTCAAACTTGAGAACTGTGAGACCTCTTTGTTCTTTTTCCAGTCATTTATGCTATTGGAGTCCCTTGTAGTATCATATGAATTACAGGTCAAGCTTGTTCATTTCTGCAAAGAAGGCAGTGGGAGTTTATTGATAGAGTTTGCACTGAAGCAGTAGATCAATTTGGAAAGTATTGCCATCTTCACTATGTTAAGTCTGCCAATCTGTGAACCCAAGATGTCCTTCCATTTATTTAATTTTCTTTAATTTCTTTCAACAATGTTTTGCAGTTTTCAGTGTACAGATCTTGCACTTCTTTGGTTAAATTTATTCCCAATATTTTATTCTTTTTGTAGCTATTATGAATAGAATTGTTTTCTTAATTTCCCTTTTGAAATGTTCATTGCTCATGTGTAGAAATAAAACTGATTTTTGTATACTGATCCTACAGCTCTTTTATTAGCTCTCACACTTTTTTTTTTTTGGTGTGCATGAAATTTTTTGTGTTTTCTATCTGCGTGACCATGTCACCTGTACACAGAGATGGCTTTACCTCTTTCTTTTCGATCCAGATTCCTTTCCTCCCTGCCACACCCTCTTGCTTAATTGTCCTGGTTAGAACTTCTAGTACAAAATCGAGTAGAGGTGGCAAGAGTGAACTCTGTGTCTACTCCTGACCTCAGGGGGAAAGCATTTGGTCTTCCACCACTAAGGGTGACGTTAGCAGAGGGTTTTTTGCTGGCGCCCGTATAAAGGTAGAGGGAGATTTTCTTCTACTCTTAGTTTGTTGAGTGTTTTTATCATAAAAGGGCATTGGATATTTTTTCAAATAATTTGCCTGCATCTGTTGAGGTATGTGTAGGTTTTTTCCCATTTTCTATTAATATTGTATTGGGCACATAATACAGATTCAGTAAATATTTATTGAATTGATGCTATAAATGCCACAGCCCTAACAACAGCGAAATGGTTCTGTTGTGTGTTCTGTTGTGTGTTTTAGTTACGTGCATGTGTGTGTTGCTGGCTGGCTGTCATTTGTTTCTATAGCTTCTAAGGCGAGCTGCCCCCAGCCATCACTGCTCTTTCTCCCAGTGGTCCTTTTGACCTACAAAAACCTCTTGGAAGGGGCTGTGTAAGGGTTCAGGTTGAATCTCCTCTATTCAAAGCAAAATGGAAAACTACACAGGGATCCTATGACCTTGGCCTTTTTGACATTTGGGCTAGCCGAACCAGAGAAGAGATCTTTATCTTCCAAAAGTTCGGGTGTAAAACATTAATGTTGCATCCTCCGTGCATTCATTGTGCACGAGAGAGCTACAAAGAGTTAATTCCCAGAAGCCATTCCTGTTCATCTTGGTGACTGGATAAAAACTAACTTTGGGACCTCAATTACCTGCTCGGGTCGCGTGTAGACTTAGCCGGCGGTAATATTGATGAAGCTGGCAACCGTTTTCTCCCACTTGGAGAGCCAGTCGCAGTCCCTTCCTAAGCAATCTGTCCTTCAAGTGCTCCAGAAGTGGGCGTTATTTTTCTCTTCTGTTGCAGAGCTTTCGGTTCCTGAATCTTTAACCCTTTATACTCCACAACGCAGCCCTCCCTGACTGCGGACGTTCAGTAATACCACTGACATTTGAATTGTCTTTCATGGTTTAGGAAGCACTTGGATGTTGTACAGCTCAACCAATCCTAATTGCTGCTCAGTAAGTCGTGTTGGCCAAGCCCATTTTCCAGGTGGGGAAACCGGGGTTCAGAGAGTAAGTTAAGTCACCTGCCTGTGTCATCCAGCTGCTAAGGAGCCGAGGGATGAGGCTCAGAAATTTGGCTTTCTGACTCATGTTGTACTTACTTGTTTCTCTAGGCTATGGATGGCTTCCTTAGACAGGTGCAGATGTTTTCAAAAGGCTACAGACAGAAAAGATCAAGGCTTCTCTTTGGTTCAGTGGTTTGTGGGGGCGATGAAGGGCAAAGTCTGATTGAAAGGCTTTGTGGAAGAGAGAGAAGGATTTTGAAGAGGGGACTGGAATGGGCCCTGTCAGGAGGTAGAACAATGCTGCCATCGGAAACCAAACATCTCCGCCTCTCAGGCAGTGGTGTGTGTCACGGACCTCCATTTATCTGTAGTTCCCCTATGCTGACCCTTGTCAATTATCCCCCTGGTGAATTATTGGTGGCATGTTTTTGATCCCAAGCCAGTTGGTGCACATCTGGTCAGCTACCTGAACAGCGAGCATGTATGTGTTCAGAAAGTGTGAATTCCTCTGAGTAGGAATCTAAGCAAAATGAATCATGGAAGCAAATCCTCATCAAAAATTAGCCGCGCAGCGGTGGCAAAGGCCATGGACCTAAGAAAAGAGCAGGGGCCTCCTCCAAGCCATGCTACTGCCATTACTGCCAGCTGTTAACTCTTACCTTGTCTGAGGAAGGGGGGCCAGTGGCTTTGTGAGGAAAAAAGCTTTATGCTTCCTTTCCTCCTTTACCGTCTGTCATTGATCAGAGGGAAAGAGAATGAGACCTGATGGAATCCATCCATTCATTTATTCCTTTATACTTGCTCCTACCTCCCATCACTCAATAAATATGTGCTAAGTATCTATCGTGTGGGGCCCCGTGCTGGGCGGGGGGATACAACAAAGAGCAAGCCGGACTTGGTTGTGACTTCATGGAGCTTGGAATCTAGCCGAATCGAGGAGAAACCCAAAATTAAATAAACAAGTAAATAATAACGAATCAAGGTATAGTACCAGGAGGAAAATAAACGAGACTCTTTTGCTAGAAAACAATAAGAGGAGACTTCATCGGACCTGATGGTCAGACACCCAGTGTGGCTCATGTGGGGAGCGAGGAAGTCAGAGGTAGGAGATGAGGACAGAGAGGTAGGTCAGGGCATGGGAGGCCTCGTTTCTCCTCCCCATCCTCCTACTCCCCCAATCCCAATGAGACCTTAGAAGAGTATGTCCAATGGAAATAGGTCAAGGCCAATGGAAATTGGACAAAGGGAAAGTGCACAATGGGAGGATGGAATTATTAGTCTCAATTCTTAGCTTCTGTATTCCACATTTATACCCGTGCTATTGCCTCTTAATGTTGGACCTGACCTTGTGACTTGCTTTGGCCAATGGTGTGTGAAAGCCACAAAGGTTAGAAATATGCTTGCACAAATGAGAATGACCCCTTGTACTTCTGCCTTTGGTCATTAAAAGAACAAGTCTTGGGGAGTCCAAGGAAGAGGAGAGATATTTGAAGCCGACCTGGAGCCGCCCCGAAGCCTGGAGGAAAGCTTCGTCAGATCTGGCTTAAAGTAGCATGTCGTTAAGCTTTTTGTTTTGCCTTTGAGTTTTTGGAGAGGTTTGTTATACAGCATTATACCAACCATAGCTGGCCAACATAAGCAGGATGGTGAGAAGTTCTTTGAGGCATGATTCACGGAGACAGGATACTTATCTGGAGAACAGGAGATTGAAAAGTAACTGAGATCTGTTAAAGGACAGAAGAATAAGATTTGTTCCATGTGACTCTAAAGTACACATATGAGATCAATGGGTGGATATACAGGGAGGAAGATTTAGCCAGACCTAGGGAAAACTTTTTATCAGCTAAAGTGCTCGGAAAATGGAATTAATTACCTGGTAGACTATTTTTCACCACCAGAGGGCATGGCAATAACAATGTAGTACCTACTATGTGCCAAGAGCGCTTGTATTTTTTCCTTTTATTTTATGATAATTTTCACCGAAAAGCCTGTGAGATAAGGATTATTTTAAAGATAAGGAAAAACTGAAGCTCAGAGAAGGTAAGAAACACGCAGACATCTGGATAGAGCCAGTAAGTCACAGGGGCAGGATTTGAACTCAGGTGTGACTGGCACTAAAATGCTGTCCTTCGAAAAGCTGATTTCCAGAGATGGTTTCAAGAGGATTCAAGTGCTGAATGGGGAGTGGTGCCCAAAGCCTGGGCTGCAAAGTCATTCCTGTCCCAGGATGAAGTTTTCACTGGTATTTGGCAAGTTTTCAATCCTGGGGTGGGAGGCAGGCTGCAAGGAGGGGAGAGGGGAAACGTGAATTTTTCATAAAGCTCAATTTGTTCCATTCAAACGGCTTCTCTTTATTCTGACATTCGGTCTTTTCCGTTTTTCTTTCTTTTTTAAACCAAACAACGTTGGTTTAAAAATTGTCATAATTTAGCAAAATTAAAAGTAGTCAACCTTGTCAGGCTTCCCAGATGTTTGGGAGTGATACGGGCTGTGAAATCTTAAAAATCTGGAAGCCACTACCTGGATGATTTCCAATGTTTTTTTCCAGCCTTGAACTTTTATAGGTTTTTTTTTTTTCTTTTTTAAGTTACAGACCTTTAAGCGTAAAGGTCAAGTAATAGGCTCAAAGGCCTCAGGAATCTGCCCTGGTCTGTGATCGCCTCCAGCCTGAGGGAGGGAGGCAAGGCTGGCTCCAGCCTTCTCTCCTAGCTCAAAAAGGGGACTGAAGTCTCGTAAGCCACACACTTCATTAGAGCAACCCTCCTTCTCTCGCACTGGCCCATTTTGCTGGTTCCACGGCAGAGGGTCAGCCCATCCATCCAGAGCGGCCTCTGTCACAAAACAGTGTAATTACTGTGCATGGGCATGGGGAGGATCGTGGCTGATTGAAACGCATTTCTTTAAAGTCATCGTGTTGTTTTTATAACAAGAACGTGATATTTTAAAAAAAATAGGTGTGACAGGGGTCATTTGGGGACAACCTGCCCTTGAATCTGACCGTAAGGCCCATTGGCTTTGTTGGACACCGGGGAATGAGACCACAGTAAGCGTCGTCCCTGCAGAAGCCTTGCTCTGTCGGCCTGCTCCCTGGCCTGCCGGCCCCGCCACTCTTGGATTCCACCTCGCACGGGCCCTCCGGGAGGCCTGGACCCCTCCTGGTGTAACCGCTGCTGGAGTTACTCACCCTTCTGAGCCCGGTGTCTGTCTGCCCTGAGGAGACACAGTCCTGGCCCCCTAGTCCCACTTCACTGGGTTGCTGGGAGGATGGAATGCGATCGAGGATGTGGAAGAACCGAACCCACTGGGTCCCACCGAGTAGACATGAGCGTTACTGGTCCCCCCTTAAGTGCACCGTGCCTACCCTTGTGTCTCGCACTGCAGGGGGCGGCGGGCTGCACAGCAGTGATGCTGCAGCCAGTCGGCCTGCTTCCCGCTTCCTTCTCATTTCAACTGCTACCTATATTCGAGAACCCTCAGGCTTATGTGTTACACACTGACGTTCCTTCAAAAGTAGAACGCATGCAATACAACTGCGCTTTTATTTAAAATATGTTTTTGTAGCCAAAGTGATAGAGTTCCCTGTTTTTTTCAGTCCACTACCCAGAGCAACCACCTCTCACTTCTTAGTTTTCTCTTCTGAGTGAGATCTCCACATCCCTAAGTAAACACTGCTGATTCTTAAGTTTACAGGTTCACTATATACTCATTGACTTCCTGCTGCATTGGAAAGGGCTTAGCTCACTCGCCATCTCTGTCTCCCTTTGTCTCCTTCTCCCAACACAATTAAGTCACTATTTTGGCTGTGCCTGCCCCTCGAAGTCATATACCACCTCTCTTCCCGCTCACCCACTGTGTTATCGCCGGTGCTCCCCACCCGGTGCTTTGGAAGAAGCAGGCTGCGCGGGCTTCCTCTCTTCTCTCCCTTCCTTCTCCCTCCAAGTTCCTGTCACAGGACTTGGATTGTTACATTGTCTCAGAGATACATCCTCATTCTGTTTCCTCGCTGTAATGAAGTCTTCTGTGCTTTGCTCGAAGTGGACTCTAAAATCAATAAACAATATTTTCATTATTGAGACATACACATACATACACATATGGTTCTTTTTCTGGCCGGTAGCATATCTGCTCATGTTGGCTTCCTTGAGATAATGTTCTTTGATTTGGAATTTCAAACTGCTTTCCTTTTTTTCCAGGACTGTTTGACTTCATCTTATTCTCATTTGCTTCCTAGCTTTCCATCCCAAGAAGTGTTCCATTGAGTTTTATCTCCTCCCCAAGGACCTACCTTCTAGAACCTTCTGTCCTCCTGCTTCAATCTGGACAGTAATCATCCCAGAACTTCCTTTTAATGATTTCCTGACTTCAACCTACAGTTTCTGAGATTTAGATTGCTGTTGATTTTTCTTCCTTATTTTAACCAGATCATACCATTAAGTAACATCCTATGCAGAAGTGTATGGCGGGTGAAATTTTTGAGTCCTTTAGGTTTGGAAATTTATTTAGCCCTCCTACTTGATTGATAATCAGGCTGGGCATTGAATCTTAGGCTGTAAATCAAATTCCTTTAAAACTTTGAAGGCACTGCACTATCGTCCTCCGGATCAATTTTTCTGTCGCAAACCCTGATTTGCTCTCACTCTCGCTGTTTTATGAGGACCTTGGCCTTCAACCGGAGCTTTGAGGGCGCTCTCTTCATCCTTGGCGAGCTGTTAGCTCAGTGTTGTTCCCAGGCCTGGGCCTGGTTTTGTTCATCTCTGGCCTTGTCTCCTCCACCTCTGAGAAACTTCCCTGTGTGATTTCTTTGATCATTTCCTCTCCCCTCTGTTTTCGGAAAGTCCTATTGATTGGATCCCAATTTGGTCCTTTATATCCCTTATCTGTTGGTTCATTTTTTTGTCCATTTCTTCATCTTGATATTTTGAAAAGATGCTAGTATATTTAAACTTCAGAACAATTTGTCTATTTAAAGTCAAGTCTTATATAAAAATATATTCCTTGTTATATTATTTCTGCAATAACAGAGTGACAGACCTTTCAAACAAGGTTCAAAATTAAAAGTTTAAGGATTACCATAAAACATAACTCAAAATAGCCTTCAGTGAGCCCAGCTCTGAAAACTTAACTACGTAATGAGAGTAAAAGCTTTAAGAAGCATACAATGAAGACGGCCGTCACTAGGCGAGACAGGAAACAGGAAAGAGAAAAACGTAATCTTAGCCCATGCTTCAGGTGCTCCCTCGGGTCACCAGGCACTTGGGGACATGGTGCCTTCCACTTCCCACCCCTGCCACCAAGCGGGTAGGGTTAGCCACTGAGAGAGAGGAGCAGAAAAAGTCAAGTCCACAGTCTGTGATGGGCTCTTCCCCACGCAAGGCAGCTGGCCTGGGAATGGCGTGTTCTTGCCAAGGACAGGAGCCAATCAAGGCCCCAGGCAGAGGGAAGCAGGGGTGGGGCCAATGAGAATCAGGTCAGACAAGGGCACAGGGCAAGGCTTGAGCACATGTCCGGGTCTGCGAGGAAATGGACAGAGGCTCTGCATGCTGATGGGGTACCTAAGGTCATTTGGGTCAGGAGAAACAGCACCCTGGTTCTTGGGGCTGAACAGGCTCATCCCCAACCTACACTTGTTACCCCCATGCTGCAGGGCCTTCCTCTGACGAAGATGAGAAAACAGAATAGGCAGTACACACACACACACACACACACACACACACACACACACACCACCCCCAGCGGCAGCACCATCACATTGACTTATTCTCTCCTTCACACACAAACGAATAGGCTGGGAGTCTGCCTGCCCCTGTGCCAGCACAGAGCTGGGGCTGAAGCTCCAACACTGACTCAGATGCCTTCCTGTTTCCGTGTTCCGTGGGGGAGCAGACGTGAACAGAAGGGGGCTGGCGATTCCTTCATGGTTCAGCTGCCTCCAATGAGATGCTTGGCAGGAGAGGAGGGCTGCAACCTGTTGTCCTCACGTTCATTGTTTATTTGCTAAAAGAATACTTTGGATAATTAGTCACTCATGCAAATGTTTACTGACTGAACAAATGCTTACTGAGTTCCAATGATGATAATAATTAGCACGCATTGAGGGCTTACCATGTGTCAGGCAGAGTGCTAAGCCCTTTGAACTCCACTGTGTGCCAGATGATAGGAACGCAGAAATAAAGATGCAGTAAGGACCTTCAAGAGTGTGAGAGGCCGGAAATTAACATTGCCCCCATTTCAGGTAAGCCTCACAACGATGCCCTCTGAAGTACATTGTTGAGAAGAAGTGTACTATAATGGTTAAGAGGAAGGCCTGGGTATGAAGCCTGTTTATATCGCTTTTTAGCTGTGTAACTTTGGACAAATTACGTAAACTGTCTAAGTCTCAGTTTTCCCACCTACACAATGGCTGTGAAGTTAATCACAGCTGTACCCTATGGAGTTGCAAGGGCTGAATGGGGCAATGTGTAAAACGTGCTGGCACATTGCTTGACACATGGGGAGTTATTATTGAACCCCTGGGAGCTATGGGATCCCAGGAATTCACATGATGTTAAATTAAGGTTACCCAAAGGCATTAACACTCATAGGATAAATAAAAATTAGACAAAGAAGGAAGTAGAATTAATCTAAATGGTCCCTTTCATTCTGGTTGGAAGCCCAGCATTGCCCTCCTGCCTGCCCCGCCTCCCCCATCAGTATTTCTGTGCAATAACACAAACCTCCTCAGTTCAGGCTCTACCACCATAATTCACAGTGTGTCACTGCAATAGGCTTTGGAGAAGTCGCTTCTCCCTTCTGGGCTTCAGATTCTTCATCTTTACAGAGAAGAGGCTGTACCAATTCAAGCATTGCTTATAACAGCAAAAATTTGGAAGAAATATAAATGCCTATCAATGGAGAAATCGTTTAATAAATTATGATACATTCATGCAATGGACGGCAGCATAGCTGCTCAAAAGGTAAATCCATATGAGCTGATATAGAAAAATGTACTCTATTGAGCCAAAATTGACATGCAATAAACATACCAATTCTGAGGGTTCAGCTCTATGCATTTTGGCAAATGTATTCACCTGTCACCATGACTCTGATCGAGATAAAAAACATTTCCTTCATTCTAAAAATTTCCCTCATGCCAGTTTTCTGTCAGTCCAACTGTGTTAGCAAACACAGTTGGAGGCAACTATGTTACCAAAGATTCATTTTGTCTCTTCTTAAACTTCGTATTTTTGTAATTATAGGGTTTTGGGGGTCTTTTTGTTGTTTCAACTAACGGTAGTTTTCTTTGTGTTGCTATTGTACACTGAATGTTTGTGTCCCCTCCACCCAAATTCCTGTGTTGCAGCTTTAACCCCTGGTCTGACTATATTTGGAAATGGGAACTACAAGGAATTAATGAGGGTTAAATGAGGTCAGAAGGGTGGGACCCCGATCTGATAGGGTTACCGTCCTTATAGAGGAGACACCAGTGACGTGACCTTTTCTCTGGAGCTGAGAATGGCAGGATGGCAACTGCCTCTAAGCCAGGAGAGGAGGCCTCAGGACATAAGAGAGCATCCTGTAGGTGAGACACCAATCACAGCAGACCTGGGAGAGACGCTCAACCTGGCCTGTGCTATATGGTCCAGCAACGCCACTCATCCTTGAGCTCAGCTGGCCCACGTTTACAACAGAGAAGTAGAAGCACTTTGCTTTTGTCATCTCACATACATTTTGAAAAGTTGTGTTTTCATTTTCATTTGCTTCAAGATAGTTTTTGATTTCTTGTTGGGTTTCCTCTTTGATCCATTGGCTGTTTCTCAGCATGCTGTTTAGTTTCCATGTACTTGTGCTTTCTACAGTTTTCTTCCTGTAGTTGATTTCTAGTTTCATGCCACCGTGGTAGGAAAAGGTGCTTAATATGATTTAAATCTTCTTGAATTTATTGAGACTTGGTTTGTGGCCTAATATGTGATCTATCCTGGAGAATATGCTTTGTGCACTGGAAGAAAAATGTGTAGTCTGCAGTTTTGGGATGAAATGTTCTATAAATGTCTGTAAGTCGATCTCATCTAATGTGACATTTAAGGCCATTATTTCATTATTAATTTTCTGTCTGAATGATCTACCATTGATGTGAGTGGGGTATTAAAATCCCTACTATTATTGTAACTCTGTGGCTTTCTCCCTTTATGGCCGTTAGTAAGTGCTTTATATATTTAGGTGCTACTCTGTGGGGTACATAGATATTTACGATTGTTATATCTTCTTGGATGGACTCCTTTATAATTATGTAATATCCTCCTTGTCTTTATTTATGTTTTTTTGTTTTAAAGTCTATTTTGCCTGATATAAGTATTGCTACCCCAGTTTTCTTTCCGTTTCTATTTGCGTGGAAAATCGTTTTCCATCCCTTTACATTCAGTCTGTCTGTGCCTTCGACCTGGAGTCTCCTGTAAGCAGCATATACCGCATTTGCCGGGTATACCGTGCACCCATGTTTTGTGCACTTTATGTGTGAGATTATTATATCCATTATTATGCCCGTGGTATGTAGTCATTGTACCCATGTATAATCCGCATCCTTATTTTTCCCTCAAAAATCTGGGCAAAAAGTATGCATTACACACAGCAAAATATGGTAGCTGCATCATGTATTTAAATCCATTCACCCACTCTATATCTTTTTATTGGCGCATTTAATCCATTTACATTTAAAGTAATTATTGGTATGTACCCATTGCCATTTTGCTACGTGTTTTAACATTGTTTTTACAGTTGTCCTTTGTTTCTTTCTTCTTCTCTTGATCTCTTCCCTTGTGGTTTGGTGCTTTTTTTCAGTGTTTTGTTTAGGTTCCTTGTCCCTCTCTCTTTGTTCTCTGTGTCTTTGGTAAGATTTTGGTTTGTGGTTACAGTGAGATTTATAGATATCATTCTTTATCTACAGCAGTTTATTTTAAGCTGCCATGTGCTTAAGTTTACATATAGCCTATAAAGACTACATTTTTACTCCCCTCTCCATGCCCTATGTTATTGATGTCATATTTTAGATTTTTTTGTATTGTGCATCTCATAATTACTTTTTAGTTTGAGTTGAGTTTGAGGCTTTTTTCTTTTAACCACCACGGTAGCTTTTCAAGTGCCTGATTTGCTTTATCTATTGAATATTTGGATTTTCCTGTGAGGTTTTCCCCTTTCTCATATTTTCTCATTTCTGGTTAAGGCCTTTCCTTTTCTACTTGAAGAAGGCCCTTTGGTATTTCTTGGAAAGCTGGTTTAATGGTGATGAACTCCTTTAGTTTTTGCTTGTCTGGGACATTCTTCGTTTCTCAATCCTGAATGATAACCCTCCTGGGTAAATTCTAGGTTGTAGTTTCCTTTCTCTCAGCTTTTTAAAGATGTCCTGCTGCTCCCTTCTGTCCTTTCAAGTTGTTAATGAGAAATAAGCTAATAGCCTTATAGGCTTTCCTTTGTATGTAACTTGTTTTTTTTCTTGCTTCCTTCAAATTGTCCCTTTTTCTTTAACGTGCCATTTTAACTGTACTGTGGGTCTCTTCGGGTTCATCTTGTTTGAAACTCTTGACTTCTGGCCAAGATGGAGGCGTAAGTAGATACACTTTGCCTCCTCACACAACCAAAAGAAAGACAACAACAAATTTAAAAACAGAAACAACCAGAACTGCCAGAAAATTGAACTGTATGGAAGCCCAACAACCAACTAGTTAAAGAGGAAACATTCATCCACACTGGTAGGAAGGGTGGAGATGGGAAGCAGGGGCAGAGGGGATGCCGCAAGGCTATGGCTAGAGGACTGGGTAGGTGAGGTGGCAGCTGGCAACCCCTCATTTACGTTCGGATAAACTCGGAGGAACAACAGGGGAGTGAGACAGACCGTGCAACCCAGGGTTCCAGTGAGGGAAAAGAAAGCCTCAAAACCTCTGGTTGTAAAAATCTGTGGGGGTTGTAGCAGCAGGAGAAACTCCCAGCCTCACAGGAGAGTTCATTGGAGGAGCTCTCAGGGTCCTAGAATGTACACAAACCCACCCACCCAGGAACCAGCACCAAAAGGGCCCAATTTGTTTGTGGGTAGCAGGGGGAGTGACTGAAAGCCTCAGAGAGCCCACTAAGTGGGATTGTTCCCTCTCGGGCCCCTCCCCGACATACAGCACCACAAAGTAGCATGTGGGTTACCCTGCCCTGGTGAATACTTAAGACTCTGCCCCTTACAGTGTAACAGGTGCACCAGAGACAAAAAAAAATATGGCCCAAACTAAAGAACAGATCAGAGCTCCAAAAATAGAACTGAGTGATGAAGAGATAGCCAACCTATCAGGTGCAGAGTTCAAAACACTAGTAATCTGGATACTCATAGAAATGGTTGAGTATAGTTGCAAAATAGAGGAAAAAGAGAAGGCTATGCAAAGTGAAATAAAGAAAAATACACAGAGAACCAACAGTGAAGGGAAGAAAACTGAGACTCAAATCAATGATTTGGAGCAGAAGGAAGAAATAAACATTCAAGTAGAACAGAATGAAGAAACAAGAATTCAAAAAAAATGAGGAAAGACTGAGGAACCTCTGGGACAACTTTAAATGTTCCAACATCTGAATCATAGGGGTGCCAGAAGGAGAAGAGGAAGAATAAGAAATTGAAAACTTATTTGAAACAATAATGAAGAACTTCCCCAATCTGGCAAAGGAAATAGACTTTATTTCCGGGAAGTCCAGGAAGCTCAGAGAATCCCGAAGAAGTTGGATCCAAGGAAGCACATACCAAGGCACATCATGATTACATTACCCAAAATTAAATATAAGAGAGAATCTTAAAAACAGCAAGAGAAAAGGAGAGAGTTACCTACAAAGGAGTTCCCCTAAGACTCTCATCTCAGCCAATTTCTCAAAAGAAGCCTTCCAGGCAAGAAGGGGCTGGAAAGAAGTATTCAAAGTCATGAAAGGCAAGGGCCTATATCTAAGAATACTCTATCCAGCAAAACTATCATTTGGAATGGAAGGGCAGAAAAAGTGCTTCCCAGATAAAGTAAAATAAAGGAGTTCATCATTATCAAACCCTTATTAAATGAAATGTTAAAGGGACTTATCTAAGAAAAAGGAGAAGATCAAAACCATGAACAGTAAAATGAGAAAAAACAACTATCAACAACTGAACCTAAAAACAAAACAAAATAAGCAAACAACTAGAACAGGAACAGAATCACAGAAATGGAGATCCCGTGGAGGGTTACAGTAGGGATGGGGTGGAGGGAGGGAGTGAGAAAATGTACAGGGAATAAAAAGCGTAATTTGAAGGTACAAAATAGGCAAAGGTAGGTTAAGAATAGTACAGGAAATGGAGAAACCAAAGAACTTATATATACGACCCATGGACATGAACTAAAGGGAGCGGGAATGCTGGTGGGAGGGGGGGCACAGGACAGAGGGGAATAAAGGGGAGAAAAAAATGGGAAAACTCTAATAGCATAATCAATAAAATATACCAAAAAAAAAGAAAGAAAGAAACTTTCTGTGCCTGCTGCACCTGAATGTCTGTTTCCTTTCCCAAGTTTGGAAAACTCCCATCCATTATTTGTTTAAATAAAGTCTCTGTTCCTTTCTCTCCTTCTTCTCCTTCCGGGATCCCTAGAATGTGAATGTTCAAACTCTTGATGTTATCCCAGGTGTCCCTTAAACTATCCTTGTTTTTTTAATAAATTCTTTTTTCTTTCTACTCCTCTGATTGGTTGATTTCCATTAGGCTCTCATCCTTCCAATCACTTATCCATTCTTAGTGTTAACTAATCTGCTGTTGCTTCCTTCTAATGGTTTTTTTTTTTCATTTCAGTTATTATTTACAAATTACTTGTTTTAATTTCCTTGAGGGGTTTTTTTTTCCCTAGGCATTTTTCTTGTTCCTTCGTTCGAGAGATATTCTTCTGACTTTTCATTTTGTTTGACTTTCTATGTTTGTTTCTATGAATTAGACAAAATAGCTCTCTCTCCCAGTCTTGAGAAGGTGGCCTTATATAGAAGTAGGCCTTGCGCAGGCTCTGTGCCGGGCGGTTTTGGCAGCCCCGTCGAGGTAACCAGGTGCCTAGGGCATCCCCCGTCGGAAGGCTGGGTGCTGGTAGTTACGCCCTATTGATCCTACCCGTTCCCTTTATCAAGCTAAATGGGCTCCTACCATGTGCCCAGGAACACGCTGCAGTGACCTTGCAGGGAGGCCAGAGCACCTGGGTAAAGCCTCCTCCCCGTGGAGTCCATGGAGGGGGATGTGAGCAATGGCACTTGGTTGTCCTCTGTCCCTGGGGAATTCCTGCAGTCACAGGGGAGCTCCTGAGTCTCTCCAGTCTTCTCTATACCATCTCTCTTGTTTGTTGCACTGAAAGTGGTCCCTCTGCGTAGGTTCTATGTGCACTGCCGAGTGGTTTGGGGAAAGCACGTGGAACGCAGCAGGCACTTAACAGCACCTGCAGCACCAGCGGAGAGGCCAGGTGTGCGTGGTGATGCCCCATCGTTCCTGCTTGCTCTCTGTTTGGAGCCGGCAGAGCTGTGAAGCGCTTCGGGGATCCTGCAGGTAGGCCTGAACAGAGCTCCCCCAGCCCTAGGAAAGTGGAGGGGAGCATAGACAGCCGTGGCTCACCCCGCCACCCAGCCGCAGAGAGCTCCTGCGGATCGCAGAGGGCTCCCTGGGCCTCCCAGCTTCCTCTCTTTGGTTTCTTTCTTTTGTTTGTTGCCAGAAGCTGTTCGTTCAGCACTCCGCTGTCTCACAGAAGTAATTGCTACCTCTATACATGATATTTTTAATTTGTTCGTCAGAGGGGTCGAGCTCCGCCTCCTCGTACACTGCCGCTCTCGGACGCGCAGGCTCTATGACACTGCCCGCTTTGTGTCCTAGTTCCGACACTCTCCGCCTGTACAACCGCGGGCAAGTTACCTAATCTCACTGCGTCTCAGTTTTCTTGTCTTTGAGATGGGGAGGAAGCCTCTTAGTGTCGCTGTCAGGATGAAATGACAATACATGTAAAGGGCTTACAGTGCTCAGGAACATTGTAAATATTCGTCAAATGCCTGTTGTTTATTTAATAACAACATGATACACAGACATATATCGGTATCTGCATAGGAAAAAAGTGTAAGGAAAGGTAATCATTACCAGGAATTTCACTGAAGGATAAGATTGGAAGGTCAGGTGCATGTTCTCTTTTTAATTTTAATGTAGTTTTGTGTTTGAATTTGTTAAAACAACACAAATAAAAATCAAAGGTTGGTTTTGTTTTTTTTTAAAGAAGCTTAGTAAGGTAAAAATAAAGAAAATTTTCTGCTTTAAAATGTAACTTCAAACCCCGCCCCTTCCCCGCCCCTTCCCGGCCCCGCCCCACATCGAGCTCTGGATGCGCCTGCGAGTCTGCAGATTGGCGCCCGGGAATCTGTGTGGCCACAGAGTTGCTATAAGTGCTGGTGCACCCAAACCTGCACCCCCTTGGGCTGCAGGATCCCAGGTGCCCCGAACCTCGGGCAATGGCCGCTAGGACCGTGGGGGCAGAGAGGACTCTGCTGTCCTCATCTTTCAATAAAGCTGTTGATCTAACTCAAAAAAAGAAATTAAACTTTAACCTTAAGCCCTCAACCTGGGCTCTTTACAATCACTGGATGGCTTTATTTTTCTTACGCTGTCCAGAGGCTGCTGTTTGAGTTCTCTTTCCAAGGACAGGCTGTGAGGTGGCCCCGGCCTACTCCTCCAGCCAACTCTCTCTCCATTCCTATCTCTGTTTTCCAGCCACTCAGACCTTCCTCTAGCTGCTGGCACACCCTGCACTCGCAGGCTTTAGAGACTTTTCACTCTTTGTTCCCTCTGCCAGGAACATTGCCTTTGACTCCACCCTACTCCCTTATTGTCCTCCTTGAACTTACTTGCTCTCGAAAGCCTTCATTTCTTCCTCTTCCAAGCTGGATTGGGTGTCCCTCCCTTCTCCTTGCTTTTCCAGTGCTCTGTGTGATCCCGAGTTCACCTCTGGTGACACCACATTGGGAATTTCCTGTCTATCTCCTGTTACAGAGAATTGTAGAAGAGGAGCCAAGTTTATTTCCACCATGGCTTCATGGTTCTGTTCCCAAAAGCTATGGGAAATGCCCATAGCATTTGTTGAACAAACGAATGAAGGAAGGAGAGATGTGACTCTTATCAGAAACCCAAGCTTCAGCCCTCAACTGTGTGTCTTGGTTTTTTGGTATATAACTCCATGTCTCACAAACATAGAGCTTTAAGGATCTAAAGAAAATGCCCTAGAGGAAATTTCTCCAGCGGAAAGTCAAGTAGACCGTAGATCCTTCCCCTTTACACGGTAGCACTGCCTGCAGATTCCAAAAGAACTGCCGACTATCACTCATCCAATTCTCTTGGCTATTATTGAAGGATCATTTTCTTCTTTGAAATAAAACAAGATGGGTTTCTTTCGAGCTTATGAGGCTCAAAACAGCCACCCCCTCAAGTTTCAGAGGTGGTGCAGCTGTTCTTTCAAAACAGAAATAAGAAGAAAGATGCTTTTACCTCCCTGAGAAATAAATAACTTGAAGTTTCCAAAATTTCCAAAAGAAAATATTAAGATGTACCGAGCATCCAGTAGGAGTTCCTGGCCCAAGGACACCACAGGGTTGAGAGGCTAAGCTTGAGTTAGGCCTCCAAACACCCTTCAGAACAGTGCGGCACAAGGGAGGCACCCTGTGTAGGCACCACCAGAACCAATGAGCTTCCAAAACGCATTACTCACGAAGGGACCAGACAGGAGAATATGCCTTCTGTGAGCCAATGTCCAGATCAGAGTGTTATCACCAAACTTGAAAATTTCATCGTGGGTTGTTGTTATTATTACTGGTGAAAGTTATTATATATTGGCTTATCTTTGGCTTGCGTGCTCGATGGTGCGGGTGTTTGGGTTGTTGCGGTGATGTGGAGTTGAGTGTTTTCTACTTGCTCTTTTGAACATCTTGTGGGATTTATGGAATTCTGGCCATAACGTTCAATGGCTCTTGTTATTGTGTGTGAATAGGTAATAGAGTTATATGTGCAGACATGATTAGGATATAAAAGAGTTTCGTGTAGGTGAGGTACCAGTCATAGCAAACCTGGGAGAGAGGCTCAACTTGGCCTGTCCTGTAGGGTCCAACAAGGATACTCATCCCTTGAGCTCGGCTGCCCCAAGGCCCACAGAAAGACCTCTTTCTGAAATGCTTATGCATCTTCTGGGCATGCTCGTCACCTAACAGATTTCAGGGGTGGGAGGCCGGTGTTGTTGCTTGGTGTCCCACGGTGCCCCAGCTCCCAGCTGAGGCTGAAGCGAACCTCGCCTGAGATTTCCGGAGCAGAGGGTTTTGTAACCAGGGCTGGAGGTAGCTGTAGTCTGAGTTACATTTCTGCTTCTTAATGTCCAAAACGGACCTGAGAGTCTCACCGTGCCAGTAATATTAATATTGATCACCACCACCACCCTCATAGCTAACAGCTGAGTGTTTCCTCTGTGCCCGGCACTCTGCGAAACACTTCAGGTGGGATATTTTATTTGGTCTTCCCAAGAATCCGGGGGGGTTATTTGTACAAATAAGGAGGCTTATTTGTAAATAAGGCTGAACAACCTGCTCAAGGTCACCTAACTTATCAGTGGAGGAGCTAAGATACAAACCCAGGCAGCAGTTCGCAGGTGGCAGTGGACACACCCTAAGGTGACCTTCAATGAGTCACATCCTTGAATAATTCTGTCCCCTTGACTGTGGGCAGAACCCGTGGCTTGCTTCTAATCCGTAGAAAATGCTAAGGTGATGGATGTCATACCCATGATTATGCCACCTTACAGAGGACTCTGTCCCAGCCAACTGAAGCAAGAGAGATTTTCCTAATGGCTGACAGAAGCAAGAACCTGCTCTGAGCTGCCTAAAGAGAGGGCCAAGGGACAGGGAACTATGGGTAGCCTCTAGGACCTGAGGGCCACCTCCAGGTGACAGCCAGTAAGCAGCTGCGGCCCTCACTCATACAGCCACAAGGACATGGCGTCTTCCAATAACCTGCATAACTTGGGGAGCCAATTTTTTCCTAGTTGAGCTTTCCGGTGACAACATGGCTTGGTGGCAACACCTTGATTGCAGCCCCGTGAGGCCCCGAGCAGAGGCCCCAGCTGAGCTGTCCGTGCCTGGACTCCCGACTCACAGGCCCTGTGAGATAGAAGTGTGTTGGTTTAAACCACCACGTTCGTGGTGCTTTGTTATCCAGCAGAGCAAACGCGCGTGCAGCCCATGAACTTCAGCATCTGCGTTTGCAGCAGGCCCCGCTGCTCTTGCTTGGGCACCCTCCCGCAGAGCCCCTCCCTCCCCTTCCAGGGAGTTCCAGCCTCGTTTCTTGGAAAGGGGCCAGAGCCAGGGAATCCTGCTTGCCTTTCTGAGAGGAGGTGGAGAAACAGGGGGCCCAGGGACAGTCAACTCTTGATCTGAAAGAAGGGTCAGCAAGAAGCATGTGGAGCCCTCCTGCCTGTGACATTTCCAGGCGAGCGGAGACTTGGGGTTAGGATGAAGGCACAACATCCAAGGACTGGTCCTAGCACGGATTTGCTCTAATGATCTTACAGGGCAGGAAGGAGAGTATTCTGAGAATTGAGCCCCTGGTTATATAATGATGTTTAACTAAATTACTGCTGGTTTTCTAGGGCACATTTCACCTTGACCTTCAGTGCTGTAATTTGAAGTATGACCCATAGGCCCCACGTAGTTGGAGTGACGCCACATCTGTTAGATACTTTGTTTTTCTACCTCACTGGATATGCCTCTAAAGAGTCAGTACCCCAGGACAGCTGCCCTCATAATCTTTCCGAAAATAAAGCACAGCCCTCTGTGCCGGGGCTGACAAAGCTGGAAGGCCTCCCTTCCCCACTGACCACGCGCGCTCCAATCAGGCCTGTGCAGAGCTGCATGAACAAGGGCTCTGTGTGAGGCCATTAAAAAAGGCATTTCCGTCTCTGCCCTGGTCTCCAAGACACTGGATCCTTCACTAGCTGCCTCTGGAGGCTGAGGGCCATGCTCAGGCCCACCCAGGGCAGGCCTGCCCTCCAGACCGAGTTGGCACCGTCCCGGGGGCCATGGGGTCATCCTTTCACTGATTGTACGTTCCAAAGAAGGGGAAGGGACACCCACGGCCCAAACACTGAGGTACAGGCTAATGGCTGGTGTATAGGAGCGGGCCTGCCCGGCCTTGGGCGTCTCAACTACCTTTTTTCCTCTGTAGGAGCCACCTACAGGACATTCGGGCCCTGCCTCCCTGTGCAGCTTGAAGGGGCGAAACACTTGACTGTTGAACGATGTCTCTTGTGGAGATGACAACTGAATGAGGCTGTTACCTTGACACACCCAACTCTGGCCTATTTGCATTCCTAAACCCGAATTTCCTGGGGAGGCAGAGAATTAGTCATAGGCAGGGCTCTGGGCTTTGGGAGAAATAGAAGAGGACTTGCTCCCAAGAGCTGGGGGACCGGGGTGAGCTGAGCATCAGATAGCCTGCGGGGTCTCAGAGACAACCCACGGCCAAAGAGACTGGCTCTCAGTGATCAGAGGATTCCCGGGTGCTGTCGACACGTGATAGCCTAGAGACCGGGCGGGAGCTAGATGGATGGGCTGGATCCTTGGGTCCTCCTGGGAAGATCAATCAGAACCAACAGAATCTGTGCCAAGTGGAAAGGAGACAGGCGTCTTCTTCAGTCAAAAATTAATAAGCACACTTAAGAAGACACAGGAGAAGCATGAAAGATATGTGCAGATGTGCGAAAATCCAGAATGTATCACTCACATCCCCATCTGTGACAAATACTTGAGAAAGACTGACAAAACAACAAATGAACCCACTGGGGACCTCAGGAAGCAGGGAGACGAAGTGACTTTCAAATCGTGCTGCTTCAACAACAAAGGTGCGATCCCGCTCCTGTTACAGGTCTCTCCTGGGCACGGCAGCCGCCTTCCCTGTTCTCTTCGTGCGGAACCCGGACCTGCTCAGTGTCGAAGTCCACATGTGTGCTTTCGTGGACTCTGTTTAATGAGCGTCATTGTCTTTACGTTGTCGTTTCTTCTTTTCCTTGTGCTCTGAGTTGGGTTAGATCGAGTCCCCGTTCATTCTGTTTCTCACCTGCTTAGTTAAGGAGTTCATCGCACTTTTCTATTTAAGAAATGCAATTAAATATAGAGAACCCCCCCTATTTGTTCTTTCTTAAAATAACACACGTTTCTCTACTATCATTCGAAAATGACATGCCAAATGAGGATGACAAAGCAGAAATATAGAAGGTGTGGGTCCCCGGTGATGGGGGAGCCTCCATATTAACCCAAGAATGCCTGTTTCAGAGATGATTTTATAAGAGAAATGGCTTCCATGCCTGCCTCTGATATGTGGGATTTTCTGTTATGTGCAGCAATGACCGATTACACGGTTCTAACACTTCCTGTGTGTCTCAGTGGGTGGATTCCGTGTTCCTGTTTTATTGAGGACAGGCTTGGCCCTGTGATGGGCTTTAGCTAATGAAAACATAGCAGAGGTGACCTATGACAGCCCTAAGCAGACGCTTTGAGGGCCAGTCACTCCACCATGTCCTCTTTTCTCTGCATGAGCCTAGCCCAGGTAGAAGACGCTCCAACAGACCAGGCCCCCAAGTGTAAGGCAAGCAGGACAGAGCTGTAGCCACCCAGCAAGGGACCAGTCATGAGAGCAAAACCCAAATCTTGCAAGCCCCTGAGATTTTGGAGTCTTTGTTGACACACATAACCCAATCTGCTCAAACTGATACAGCTGTCAAACATAATCCCAGCAACCGGTGTTGGTGCCCAAAATCGATGTTACTTTACACATCATGCCATCTGATATTTAACCGCCACCCCAGACTTATAATTCTCCCTGTTTTCTGAGAAACTGATGTGGACCCAGAGAGATTAGGTCACCTTCCCAGAACGACGCAGGCGGTACAAGGAGTGGAGCCAGGTTTCAAACGCAGGACTAAGTCCCCCGTTCATTTCACCAGGGGAATCTGCCTCCCAAGACAGCTGACCAGCCGCGCCAATGTCACAACCAGACTGCACGGGGCACCGTGTCTGCTGCTTGGGGTTTTCCTCATTCCGTTCCATTTTTAGCTGGAGTGGCACATGGTACTAGGCTTCTGACTTTTACCCTTGTAGTCTGACTGATGTATCACAAACTAATTATGCTTTAGCTTGCAAACTGCCCACTTTTTTTTTTTTTAAAGGTAGAAAAACTGAACTGTCAATGTCCAACTCCCACTGCCAAACTGGGCACAGAAATTAATGTTCACTTGAAGCACTCCATACTCTCCGAATTGGAGGCCTAGGTAATTTGTTTCCTGAATTCAGAGGGAGGTGACCCTCTGTCTCACCTTTAGGTGGTAGCTCTAGGCTCCTTGCTTGATACAGATCTCCGCGTTGCATAGTGAGCAGAACAGGGTCCTCCTTATCCGGGAGCCTGGGACTCGCTGGCTCGCGCTCCCCTTCACACTGAGTTTGGCAGAATGACCGCCGCATCCAGGAAACCCAGGCAACCCCCAGCCGCCTCCCCGGGAGAGAGAAAAATATTTTCAAGGGCCCCTTTCAGGAGAGGAAAAAATTGTCCAGAAACCTCACACCAGCATGAACCTAACCACTCCGGGCCCCATCACAGGTTTTTATGCAGGACTTCAGGAAGAGGGAAAGAGAGGAGGTGGGAAACAAATGCAGGAGGGAGAAGAAAGGAGCTCCTTGAACTTGGTTCTGGACTTGAACAAGAAAGAGCATTGTGCAAGTATCAGTTGATGCTGGGCGGTGGGGAGAAGCAGGGGAAACAAACCATCGAAAGTTCCGTAGACTAGACTGATCGTTTTTGTCTTGACATTTTCCCCACTGAGATTTCATGTAAGTGGATTTCTAGATCTCCAGGCTATCATTTGGGGAACAGTCAATGATGTAAAAATGTTACTTTGGACCAAATCACATTCAAAAGCTCTTCTTCTCAAAAGCTGATTTATTGCCTCCTGTTCCTCTTGGAAGTTCACTTTCAAAGAGGAATCGTGTCATCTTCTGATCAAGGCTCTTCTCAGTCTTCCTATTTGTTCTGAGCTGTGCAAGTTAGGGACCACCCTCCCCCTAGCCTAAGCAAAGGTCCAGGTTAGGGAGTCGGGAGAGAGACCTGGTGGCCCGGGAAGGGTAAAAGGAGAGTGTGTCACGAATGGCCGCTAGAGGCCCAGAGGCGATGAATCTATTGGAGTGTTCATTTGAGTTGCTGTCTGCCTGGAGGAGGAGAGAGTGTTACCCACTTCCCCCACGGGAGAGGGGGTGCCATAGGCTGGGTGGGTTTGGACTTGGATCAAGATTTCTGAGATGGCTTGAAAAGTCAGGTGCTGAGAGGTGCCTAGAATCTTGACGCCACAGTGGATCACAGAACCCTAGAAGAGTGGCATTGGTTTCCCTAATAGCACTTTACCTTGAACTCAGCGTTGATCTCTTCGCATTCAACAGCTTGTGACCCTAATCCATCAGCCATGAAGAGATTTAACAGAATGGTGTTCATTGGCACTAAGAAATGATCCAGATTAGAGACAGGGCTTTCTTTAGAGCTCGGGGGCTTCTGAAAGGCATGGGAAACCCTAATATCATCTGCAAGACTTTTAGGAGGAGTCCTCACCACATGCTGTTCTGAAGCAGTGGAGATGATGTAGCCAGCTCCCTGGTGTCTGAGGCACATTCTCTCAAAGTGAGGGTGGGTCGGGAAGAGGCCGAAATCACCTCTGTAACGGACGGAATGTCAGTTAACTGTTGTATAACAAACCACCCCCCGACTTAATGACTTATGATAACCATTAGTTATTTCTCACAAACCTATGGAAAAACTGTGGTTCTTCGGGTCTTTTCTAGACTAGGCTGATCATGCTTGGCTTGCTTGTGCCTCCCATGCCAACTGATGGGGTTGGCCAGAGACTGGCTGATCTAGGCTGGCTTTTCTCATGTGTTAGGCGATTGGGTGGCTTTTGGCAGCAGCAATGGGGGTGACTGAGTCATGAGTCTCTCGTCATCCAGTCGGCTGCCCAGGGTGGTTCTTTTGGAGGTGGCAGAGCTCCCACAGGACAGGCAGCGTGAAAGGCCTTGCAACCTAGACTCAGGACTGGTTTGGTGTCATTTGTACCATGTTTTATCAGCCAGAGCAAGTCAAGAGGTCAGCCTGGGTTCAAGGACTGGGAAAATCAACTGCACTTCTTAAAAGGAGCTGCTGAAAAGTCACATTCTCAATGATGCAGGCACAGGCAGATGTAGAGAATTAGGGGCCATAACCGGTGTGTTGCAAGAATTTTTAAAACATGCAATACCTGACCTCTATTTCCCTTAGGTTGTCAAATAAAATTTAAAAAATGACAACAGCCAATACAACAATAGTCATCCAGTGTGAATGAATAAAAATTATACATGTTTTTTTGGTCAGATCAGCAAAAAGTATATATTTTGGTGTGCTGCAGAATTTTATTTTATTCATTTATTTTTAATATAATCTTCATTATGTTTTTTCCATTACCCTTTAGTCCCCTTATACATGCTATCCCCAGCAGTCACCTCACTGTTGTCCATGTCCAAGATTTCTTTTTCCTCGACCCCCTCACCCCTCAACCTCCCCTCCCCCCACCACTAGCTGTCATCTGTTCTCCATCTATGAGTCTGTCTCTGTTTTCCTTGTTAGTTCAGTTTGTTTGTTAGATTCCACATATGAGTGAAAGCATATGGTATTTGTTTTTCCCTAACTGACTTATTTCACTGAGTATAATGTTCTCCAGGTCCATCCATACTGTTGGAAAAGGTAAAATTGTCTTCTCTTTTAGGGCCAAGTAGAATTGCACCGGGTAAATGGCCCATCGTTGTTTTATCCACTCCTCTGTTGACGGACACTTGGGCGGCTTCTGTATCTTGGCGATTGTAAATAAGGCTGCAATGAACTCAGGGGGGTGTGCTGCAGAATTTTAGTCACTAGTTTATGAGTGCCCTGAGATGAAAAAGGCTTAAAATCACTGGACTACACAAATGGATTGGCTGTATTTGTGAGGTGGCTGACATAGGCCATGAGTGTGATGTGTGACCTGGAACCCAAGCCATCTCGGTGTTAAGTGAGCAGACCCACGGAGGATCAGACCACAGCCCTACGCCAATGGGACTGTGTCCCTAAGCAAGCAATTGTAGGGCTAAAGGGCTTCCCATATTCAAAATGTTGTGTAGGATTTCTTTTTTTGGTACCTTTGTGAGTGGCTCCTGCATTTTACAGAAAGGGAGACCAGAAAATCAGCCCCTCGCCCCCAACCCCACAGATGTTTTCTTTGAAACAAGGTTTGAACTAGCTAAGCCTTCCTTTTTGGAAACACCGGATCACAGTGTGTGTCTGCTCTGTAGTTTCACGGGCTCCTGCTGACTAACCTAAAACACTGCATGCGTGGAAGAAGTGGGAGGAGTAACCAAAGCTTTGTGACTTACGGGCTATAAAGCTTCGGAAATCTAGGACACAAATGTGACCTACTAAGAACTGTAGTGAACCATGGTGCCCATTCCACAGCTATTGAGATCAGTTCTTTCGAGCACTCAATTTGGATATTTGAGTTGGTCTTGAATAATGACCTTGACAGTCTCTAAGGCCACTGCTCCAACTGGTGATGCCTCCTTCTCTGAGAGAAAAAGCAGCGTTGGTGGGGTGGCCAGATTCCCCAATCGCCCCATCCCACCCCACCTATGGTGATCCTATTGGAAAGATGAAAAGTTGCTCCTCACAAATGTCAATGTGGCAGACATTGCCGGTTGCCTGTTCAAAGGCTCCTCCTCAGTGAGCAAACCCCACACTGATTTCTTCCATGCCAGTGGAACCCTCATTTAGTTTCAGGACAGGCAGCCATGTGTAAGCTTGGCAATATAGGACCCTGTTCAGCCCCAGAGGAGAACAATGATTGGTCTCCTTATGCTCCCCTCCCTGGATGTAAACTCTGGCACCACTGAGCTGTAGAGCCAGCCTGGAACAGGGGAGAAGCAGGGGTGTCCAACCTGTGGCCTACGGGCTGCTTGTGGCCCAGGATGTCTATGAATGCAGCCCAACAGAAAATCATAAATTCACTTAAAACCTTTTTTTTTTGCTCACCAGCTTTCATCAGTGTTCTGTATTTAGTGTGTGGCCCAAAACAACTCTTCGTCTCCCACTGCGGCCCAGAGATGACAAAAGGTTGGACACCCTGGGAGAGAGAATTCAGCCAGATATACTGATGTAGCAGTAGCAGTGGTTCATGGCTGGGGTTTGTTCTGGCTGGTCGGGCCGTGGTTCTGATTTGTCAGTGCCCGCACCATATGGTTTGCTGGGTTTTTGAATAATATCCTTGCCCCTTGCTTGGAACTCATGCCTCTGGATTATTGTTGTGTAGTGAAAACAAGCCTCTATTTTTAAAGCTACATCAGTTGGACAGTCAGTTACTTGCAGCCCAAAGCATCCTAGCTGATGCAGTTAGGGGCCATGTCTAAACTATGCAGGTGGATATGTCCCTTGTAGGCTTTTGGGGCTGTTGGCATCTGTCCTGTTCCTTCTCCCTACCCACAATTGTTAGGTAACAAGAACGTCTTTCTCCGTTTATTGGCTCCCTTAGATACTTTTTAAAAATAGTGGTAGTGGTAGGGAAAGGCACGCTATCTAACATCTGTGCCTGCAAAAGGAAGCTTTCGCACCTCTGTCAGTGTGCTGCATCTGCTCTTCATGGCAGGGTTGAAACAGAAATGTATCCTCTTTGGCAGAAATAGGAGATTTAGCTAACTTCTACCTAATCTGTCTATTTGCACTCTTGCTATACCATTTGATTAGCCATATTGATAATGTCCCTTTTAGGAATGTGGCTTGGCTATCTATCAGTCAAGCAGACAATCTCATTGATACACACCTTCAGTAACAAGAGGTAGCTTCAGGGAGAGGATCTATGGACATCCTTGTTGCATTCTATTGTCATTATTTATTTTTCTGTGTCCACTGTCGACATAAGAATGTCCAAACCTTTAGAGAATTTTTATAAAAATTTAATTGAACCAAATGGAGGATACGCCTGGAAGCAAGATCTCAACAAACAGAAAAGTGCTTTTGGGAATGGCAGTTTGCAGCTTGTTTGGAATTAAGGACTGGCCATAAGGCAGATTACATACATGGAGTTGGGAAAAAGCCAGGGCCAGAGGATTGAATTACAGGATAGTTAACAAGGTTACAAGCACTCTGGATGCACGTAATTGTTACTTTGAAAAAGGTGTGTTGACCTAGATGCACAGAAACAATGGGCAGGGCTTGCCTAAAGCAAAGATAACCCTTTGCTAAAGAAGTTACAGGCCTGGAGTGTGACTACTCACCATGAGCTGTCCAATTAGGAATTTATGATCAGGTCACCCTGTGAGGTTACTGTCCACAGAACCCTGTTTGCGTCTACACCAACTTAAAGGACTGTGAGCAGCTTAAAGGTGAGCACTACACCTCTGTCCCCTGTATCACTACGTTTGTCACAGGATCCGACCCATACTGATGATTTGTTGCAAGAAAACATGAGTTGTATACACAATAATTTTAAAGTGCATGCCCTGCCAAGAGTAGATGATTTCTGTGGCCACAGAATAGCTTACTTCCTCCCAGGCTGCCAGGAGAAATTGTAGCCAGGAACATTGGAATATCTCACCCCATTTTTAAAACCAACACATTCAAAAGCACATTTTAGGAGGAATCAACCCACCTTTCCATGGGCTTTTTGTGGCAGAGTTTGTGCCTCGAAAACCTTTTATTTTTTCCCCGATGGGTAAGGCGATGCTTCTTTCTAAAACAACTCTCCTATTAAATGTGAAGACAAGAAGTGGAAATATCATTCTCAGGGTTACAAAGATTTTTCATCAATTCACTAAGTAGAGTGTTTGAACTAACTTGAAGAAACTAGATAAAATATATTTATATCTCTGCTAGCCATCTCTCAACGTGTCCACTCGTCTGGAGCCTCCCCGAGATCGAGCAGGGACAGCAGGTAAGCTGTTCCTTAGACGGCATCTGAAAACTCATCAAATAGCCAGGTAGGAAAAACACAATCACCTCCAAAACCTTCGAATGGCATTGATCTGTGGCATTAAGCCCTCGCCACAGGAAGATAAACGATGGATTTGAGACTCACGGGAGGATTCGTTTAAAGTGCTTTGTGTTGTTTTTTTTTTTAAATTTATGTATGAAATTGCCCGGGAGTAATAAATAGACCTTATTTACTATATTTCGAAGAAGATAGAATTATCAGGACTGTCTACGTATTTCAAAGCTGGGGAAAACAAAAACAGCTTTGAAGCCTCTTCTCCTGGATTTTTTTGTCCTAATCTTCTAAGAGATGGTCTTGATAATGTTTATTCTTTCTTCTTTCTAAAACAGTTGAAAGTACTGTTTTCCTCAGTTAAAATAGCACTCAGATTTTTAATTAGATCAGGGAAAGCACCCACCGAACACGACAGATTATGAAAATGACTGCAGAAGGGCAAGCAGGAATTTCTGAATAGCGTCGCCGCCCTTCTCCCCAGATGCTCTCTCCTCTCCCTAGCCCCGCGTGGGTCCCGCCAGAAATGTGCCCTGGTCTTCGTGGGGTGGGTTTCTCATTTGGATTTGTACACACCATCTGGACAAGTTTTTCTGCTACATTTCCCCAATAACCAAAAAGAAGCCATTTCCATCTGCTGGGAGATGCTGGGTGGAGGTTTTGTTTCAGTTGGTGGGCATGGGGGAGGACACACAGCTCACACTAAGGGCAGCTAGCAAAGGCTGAAGGGTGGGGCTTTATTTTAAGTTTCACATAACCCAGAGACATCCTTTTCCCATAAAATCCCATCTTGTAACTCTCCCCCATAGCCTGGAGCAGAGGTTGGTAAACTTTTTCTGCAAAGGACCAGATAGTAAATGTTTCAGATTTTGTGGGACATTTGGTCCCTGGAGCACCTGCTCAGCAGCACACTAAATCAGCCATAAACAGCATGGAACCAAATGGACATGACTGTGTTTAATAAAACTTTATTGATAAAAACAGGCAGTGATCCTTGAACCTCTGGCTTGGAGCACCCCTCAGTGTTTCACCTGAGGCCCAGATCATAGTTTTTTGACGAATGGTCCCTTGCCTGCCCTCCTGAGGAGGAGAGCCCAACAGGGACTCTGACTCCTGCAGATAAGTCCATTGCAACCCCTGACCTGTGCTCAGGCTGTACTTCTGCATGGTGATGGGGGGCTGGTGAACACTATAGCAGGCAGACTCTCAAAGCAACGAGCTTGCCAGCTGCCCTGGTGGAGGCCCTAGGAATGGCCCAGCTCAGTTGTCGTGATCATCTTCTCCCTGGTCCCAGCATCCTATTCTTCGGCCTCTTCTCCACACTCTCAACTAGAGAGAGCTTTCTGAAGCACAGACATGAGCACCAATTGTCAGTCTGCCATTTGGACGTGTCACTTACAAAAGCTAAAAGGAAAGGGTGGGGCGGGGAGGGGAGGGAGAAAGTGGGAGCTGGAGGCAGAGTAGGGGAGGTGAAGGCAAAATACAGTCCAGAGGTATGTGACTTACACGGGGTGGGGGAACGGTGGTTTTCAAGGCCCTTTCGGAGCTGCTAACAGGCTGAATTACCCGTTAGGCACAGAAGGTATGATGCCTGGGGCCCATGACACATGATACTTTTAAGGGCCTAAGAACATGTTTTTTACTTTCATTTCTTTTAAAGTAGGAGAAAAATGAGTATAATAATAAAAAATTAATCTATGATAATGAATCCATCTTGAATTTTATTCATCTTTATACTCATCCAGTCGTAAAAATAATTTCCAAAAGATTTTCTTCAGGGAAGGCAAATGTACCTAGGGCCCTTTCTAAGGATTTCCACATAAAATACAGACTGCCCAGTTAAATTTGAATTTCAGATAAACAATGAATAATTTTTTACTGTAAGGATACCCCCAAATACTGCACAGGGCATGGCTACTCTAAAAACTTATTGTTGTTTATCCAAAATTCAAATTAACTGGGCATCCATTTTATTGGAAATTGATTTTTTTGTTTGTTTGTTTCCAAATCTGACCATGCTACAGGAAAGTCATAACATGGCCCTGGCTGGAACCAGGTATCACTGTGGCCTTCTTTCCCATGCCCCTTCAACTACATGCCTTAGCTCAGGAAGCAGACTTCAAGCTGAGGATTCATGTGCAAGAAGTTTGTTTAAAGAAGTGCTCCCAGGGGAGACCAGCAGAAGGGGAAAGCGAGGTAGGGCAGGACAGGAGAGGCGCTGAGCGAGGGCCAAGTGCCAGTTCTGCAAGGCCCTGCAGAAGGTGCGCCAGCCTGACCCCACAGAGGAGCCCAAGTGTCACCTCAGAAATGCCCCAAAGGGTATCTGGGCATAGCACTGGCGGTGTCCTCTACACTAGGCCAGATACAGAGGTTAGTTAGCCCAAGTTCAAGGCTCGGGAAGGAAAATCGCCCGACCGTCTTAGCTGTACTTTCATTGGGATTTTCTCTTTAACCCATAGGTGAGCAGTGCAAAGGAGAATGATCAAATCAAGCATAAGTGATGGCATGGGTGGATGTGGTCCCTCGTGCCCACCTGTGCCTCACAGAGGTGGCCTGGGCCTCCCAGAAGCCTCAGGTCAGAACTCAAGGGTCCACCTTATTACCATAAGGTTCTGAGCTTAGTTCCGCCTTTCTATATCTTAACTCTTGCTGCATCATCATGTGTGCTCCACATTGAGTTCTTTGGCCTGACCACAGCCTGGCCTTGTCGCCGGCACACCCCTCATCCCGCACACCAGGCTCCCCTCTGCTCTCTGAACGTGTCACTCAATTTCTCACCTCTGTTCTTTTCCTTCTGCCTTTTTCTCTGCCTGCAAACCCCTTCCCATCCTTTTCCATCTGGCAAATTCCTATGATCCCTCATGGCCCAGCGAAATGCCCTCTCCCCTTGATGCTTTCTCCTACCTGTATCCCCGAGGAAAACATTCCTCCCACAGCACGTAGCCACACCTCTGCATGTCACCGATTGCTTGTGCCGTGAGCATTCGCATACACACCCGCTTCCTGGCTACCTGTGGCCCCCTCTCTGGCAGGGATTTGGTTTTATTTATCTGGTTATTCCCAGCACCTAGTCCATAGTAGCCCCTCAAATGTTTGCTGAATGAATGAACGAACAAACGAACGAATACAGGAATTTAATCTGTGGCTTTGCGCAGGTGAGCACTGTACTGCAATCAGCCGGCTTCATATTTGTGTAGTAAAGTGTGTGTGTGTGTGTGTGTGTGTGTGTGTGTGTGTGTGTGTTTACAGCACCAGCAAAGCAGAGGCACCAAAACGTAAGTGGGAAAATGAAAAAGAGAATCCTTTGTCAGATGCCATTGAACTTCATCCTGGTGCAGCTAGATGGGCATTAGAAGCTCCTTCCCCTGGAGATGTTTTCTCTAGCCTCCATTCCATGTGTCCAGGTCCCCAGATTGAGACCTTTCCAACCCCTGACTAGAATGTCCCATCTGATAGTTGATTTCTTTTCTTTTCCCAGTCTCGTTTGTGCATGCATTCTGCCCCCTGCCCCCCACCCAGTGGAGATTTGTTCTATCTCCAGAAAAGCTTCTCCTACCTTCAAGATTTGATTCTGTGTCACTATGACTACACAGTCATGAAAAAGTTTAATCAAATCGGATGACTTGACTTCTACCTCCATTTCCAGGGGTGGGCGCCTGGCCCTAGTCCACCTCCATTTGCTGGTTGAGGCCTTGGCTCTGCCAAGTCCTCGCCAGTCTCCCCCTTCTGGGGCTTCCTGGGATGCCCTGCCTTCCCAGCTCTAAAATACCCGGACCTGATGGGCAATAGCCCTGATGGGAAGAGCACCATGAAACCCCATGGTCAGACTGGACATTTGAACTTGGACATGAGCTTCACTCGGGTCTACATTCACCTGCCCCTTCAGACACCCAAAGTGTCTGCTCCCTCTTCTTCGCCTCCGCCCACTGAGTGGCCACCTCCCACAGCCAGAGGTGGAAAGGCGGAGGACGGACAGAAAGCCCAGGTGCTGGAGCAGACAGATCTGGGCGTGGACTTTGACCCTCGCACTGACCAGGAAAGTCTCCTTGGGGAAGTTGCATCATCTCGGTTTGCTCACCCATTAACAGGAATGCTACATCCTCATGGGAAAGACAGAACTAAGCGACATCACCTAACAGATGCACAGAACAATTTAAATTCCTTTTCCTTCAGCCTGGGAGCCCTCCCTGCTTCTAGATTTCTCTCTTCCCGTGCCCTACCCACCCTTGAAGTCAGGCTTCAGAGTGGCTCCCAGGAGAGGTGCTCTCCCTGAGTCCTGTGCACAACCAGGCTCTCCCGAGGGCCCATCTCCTGCTCACGGTGAAAGGCAGAGCGACATCAAGCAGAAGAACCAGCAGCTGACACGTGGGCATGAGGAACAGGAGCCGAATAGGGCACGAACCACACAGCGCATTTTGATCGAACTGAAAAGACCTACATTATTAGGACGAATCATAACAGAATATTCCTCCTGACATGAGTGGGCCAAAGGGGACAGAGTGATAAACGGACACTGACGTAAAGGAAACCTGGGGTTTCATTTGCATGGTCAGCTCTCAAGTACTCAGGCTGGGTGGGAGGTCACACTTGTACTGAACACCCAGTCACGCGTTGGCTCCTCTCTTGTCTTCGCCTTCACAGAGGGACGGGTAAGACCCTTTCTGATCAGCTCAGTAAGTATGTGGCAGGATCCTTCTAGAGGACAGGTGCTCCGTGAAGGTGAAATGTCCACTATGTTGTTACAATTTCCCACCCCTTCCTCTTGCTCCAATTTCTGGCTCTTCTACCTGGTCCTTTCAAGCCACGTAAATGTTGGGTTGGCCAAACAGTTGGCTTAGTTTTTTCTGTAAGATGGCTCTAGTAATGCTTACTTGTCTTTAACTTCATTCAAAACAATTATGTTAGATTGTGTTGTGACAGCTGTCAATATCAATATGCATTTAAAAAAAATCAAAATTGGTGAATTTTTGTGTAGCCTATTTTAATACTGAAGACAGAAGAAAATAAGCAACATTTTTGGCAATGCTTTATTATTTCAAGAAAGGTAGAAACACAACTGGAACACAAAGATTTGTGCAGTATATGGAGAAGGTGCTGTGACTGACCAAACGTGTCAAAAGTGGTTTGTGAAGTTTTGTGCTGGAGATTTCTCAGTGGATGATGCTCCACAGTTGGGTAGACCAGTTGAAGTTGATAGCGATCAAATCGAGACATTAATTAAGAATAACCAATGTTATACCATGTGGGAGATAGCTGACATACTCAAAATATCCAAATCAATGAAGTTATTCATGAAAATGAAAAATGCGTCTTTTATGGAAAAAAACATGTAAACTTTTTGGCCAACCCAATGACTCAGAGAGATTCAGTGACAACTCCCCTCAGTCTCCAGTTTAATTCAGGTGATTTCCTCCTGTGCAATATATATACCCATGTATATATATTCCCCAGGTTGACCCTTCCAGATAAATGATTTAGTTACTTTTTTGTGCAGGGAAGGTGATGTTAAGATGAGTAACTCAGTCCCCATCCTCCAGTAGGGGAAAGGGACGTAGATCGATAAGTGATCCCAGTATGTACATATTCAATTTGTAATGATGATTTCCCAACGTACTTTGATCAGTTTATACTCCCACCTGCAGTAGGTGAGTAGGAAGTGACCAGACTTTATTTTGCCAATCACTTTCTATGTAATGAAATATTCATATGATTTTAATCTGAGGTCAAACCTCTTTGCATGTTCATTGGTCATTACAGTTTTCTCTTCTGTGAAGTCTGTAAAGCTGATGCCTTCTGATCTAAATTTAGGAAGTTATTTTTTCATAAATTCATAAGAGTTACTTATATATCCTGGATATTTGTCCCTCAACAGTTACATATGTTAAAAACATGTCCTCCTAATTTTGGCTTGTCTTTTTACTCTCTTAGTGGTGTCTTGGTTTACAGAAGTTCTTACAATAAAGACTAATTTTATAATAAAGACTAATCTTTTCCTTTATGTTTTGTCTTTTGTTGTGGATCCTACTTAAGAAATTCTTCTCACTCCCAAGGCAATTTTATATTATCTTGTTATTCTCTAACTTTATAATTTTGCCTTTCACTTTTAGTTGTTAATTCATCTGGAACTGATTTTTGTATATGGTGTGAGGTAGGGGATGAAGTTTTATGAATTATAGGTAATGATTCATCCCAGCATCATTTATTTAAAACTTTAGTGTTTTCTTGCTGTTCTAAGGGGACATCTGTGTCACACATCAAGTGATTACAATTGTATGGGTCTTTTTGGAAAGGGAGTTCTGTTTTTTTTCTAGATTGGGTTTGTTTGTTTTTTTTGACTCTGTCATACCATGATCTCTTAACTAAAATATTGCTAGCTTTATAGAAAGTCTTGGTATCTGATATCTATTAAGGCAAGTCATTCAAACTTATTTTTTCTTTCTAGAGTGTCTTAGTTATTCTATACTATTTATATTTACATATAAATTTATTCTGCTTTCATTTTTAATTATGTTTTATTGAAATTTACATACATAGAAAAGTGCGCACATCATAAATACAGAGCTCAGTAAATGATCACAAATTGAACAAATAAATCTCCGTAACTATTATCTGGTTAAGAAATGGTGGGTTAAAACACATGAAACTGCTGTTGTGGCAGGTAAAAAATGTTTAATATATGCCATAAAGGTTTAACTACATAGGACTGATCTCATACCACAAACAAGCAGAAAGCCAGACAAAATATATGAAGAGTCTATTTTCAGACATTGGGCAACAAGCAGCATAGGATTGTGATACCCAAGAGAAAGCAAACAAATGAGGTAAGCCTTCTGATTGCCCCAGCTTACTGACCACGGGTGGTTCCCAGCTGAAGCTCCAAGATGGGAAACCCAAAGAGAGCTCAGCAGTTTCGCTGAATTGAGGGGACAGGTATCAGGGTTCAGGGAAACAAGGTATGATGAGGAGGTTGCAGAGTAGGGGAGAGAAAGGGAGAGGGAGATGGGGAAAAGGAGAGGGGGACAAGAAGGAGGCAGGCAGGGAAGCAGAGAGATGGGGAGAGAGAGGTCCAGGGATTTACAGAGGGGTCTTCACAAACCTTTGGGTGAAAACTCTTTAGTGCATGGATGTGGGGGAATTCCACAGAGCTGGAGAAATAATTCTGGAAAGCAATAGGCCAAACAATTCTGGGAGCTCATACAGGGCTGGAAATAGTTCATGTTCCCACCAGCCAAAGTGACAATGCCTGTAATACATTGTGAAAATTAATTTTGTATGTCAAATTAGATGGTATTTTTGGATGAGGTTAACATTTAAGTGGGTGAACTCTGGCTAAAGCCGACTGCCCTCCGTAATGTCAGTGCGCCTCATTCAATCAGCTGAGGGCCTGACTAGAATAAAGACTGGCCTCCCTGAGCAAGAGGGAGTTCTCCAGCAGTCTGCCTTCGAACTTCTTCTGCATTATCATCTCTCCTGGGCCTTCGGGCTGCTGGTCTTTGGACTAGAACTGCACCGTAGTCTCTGCCGAGCCTCCGGCCTGCCAACCCACACTACAGATTTTGGACTCCTCTTCTGAAACGATGCATGCCAAAAGTCAACGGAGCAATATCTCTAAATTACTGAGAGGAAAAAGTACCTGCCAACCTGAAGTTCCACTGCCAGCAGAAACATCTTTCTGAGGAATAAAGACTTCAGTAAATGAAAAAGGATTAAATAGATGACTTAATATTTATTAATCAATCAATCAATAAAATATAAATGAAGAATAAACAGACTTTTATCAGAGATACTAAAGCTGAGAGATATCATTACAAGCAAATCTGTGCTACAAGAACAATTAAAATTTCTTCAGGCAGAAGGAAAATGATGCCAGGTGAAAATTAGGATCTATACAAAAAAATAGAGTGACAGAAATGGCAAATGTATAGAAAAATATAACAGGCTTCTTCCCCTTATTTTTTAATCCCTTGAAAAGTTAATTGCCTAAAGCAAAAAATAATAATGATAATAATAATATATGGTCTACAGCATACATAACAGTAAATGTTATGGCAAAAATAGCACAGGATGGGAAGAGGAATATGGAAGTATATTGTCATAAAGTTCTTCCACTAAATGTAAAGTGAATTAATACCATCTGAAGATTGACTGTGTTAATTTAAAGATGTATATTAAAGATCAACCACTAAAAAAATAATAAATAGAAAACAAGCAAAGTGAAAGTGGAACAAACTGTATGAGAAAATATATTTGCCAATGATACATCAGACAAGGGTTTGATCTCCAAAATACATAAAGAACTCACATGATTCCACTCTAGGAAGACAAACAACCCAATTAAGAAATGGGCAAAAGACTTGAACAGACACTTCTCCAAGGAGGGCATACACAGGGCCCAGAGACACATGAAAGGATGCTCAGCATCACTAGCCATCAGAGAGATGCAAATTAAAACCACAATGAGATACCACTTCACACCAGTCAGAATGGCCATCATAACCAAATCAACAAACAGCAAGTGCTGGCAAGGATGTGGAGAAAAGGGAACCCTGGTGTACTGTTGGTGGGATTGCAGACTGGGGCAGCCACTGTGGAAAATAGTTTGGAATTTCCTCAGAAAGCTAAAAACAGAACTGCCTTTTGACCCAGCAATTCCACTGCTGGGATTATACCCTAAGAATCCTGAAACACCAATTCAAAAGAACCTGCTGTACCCCCATATTCATAGCAGCACAATTTACAACAGCCAAGTGTTGGAAGCAACCTTGGTGCCCATCAGTAAATGAGTGGATCAAAAAACGGTGATGCATTTACACAATGGAATACTACGCAGCAGAAAGAAAGAAGGAACTCCTACCATTTGCAACAGCATAGATGGACCTGGAGAGCATTATGCTAAGTGAAATAAGCTAGGCAGTAAAACACAAATACCGTATGATTCACCTATAAGTGGAGACTGATCAACAGAACAAACAAGCAAGTTAAATATAACCAGAGACACTGAAGTGAAGAACAAACTGACAGTGAACAGAGCAGAGAGGGGGCAGGGGAGGGCAGGGGTAAACGGGAAGGGTGGTCAAAGAACATGTATGGGGGACTCATGGACAAAGTCAAGAGGAGGTGGGATCGAGGGTGGGGGAGGGGGAGTGGTGGGGAAAAAAGGAAAAAACTGTACTTGAACAACAATAAAAAAATAAAAATAAATAATAAAGAGGTATGCCTAAGATGACAATAGTGAAAATTAACATGGAATCATTAAAAAAATACTGAATCAATTCAAAAGAAAGCAGAAGAATCAAAAGAACAAAGAAAAAATGGTATAAATAGAAGACAAATAACAAGATAGTAGATTTGAACCCCACCATGTTGATACTTACCTTAAATATAAATGGTGAATGTTCCAACTGAAAGGCAGGGATTTTCAGATTTGAGGGGAAAAGGAAGATCCAAAATATACTGTCTATAAGAAATCTTCCTAAATATAAAGACATAGAATAAGAGTAAACAAATGAAAGTGATATTATGAAAACATTAATATCAGATCAAGCAAACTTCAGAGTATGAAATAATATCAGAGATTAATAAGGACATTTCATAATGGTAAAGGGCATAACAAAATCAAAAGAAATAACAATCCTAAATATGTGTGCAACTGATAAAATAACTTCAAAATGCTTGAATTAAAAAACTGATGAAAAAAATATAGTTTAATGAAGAGACAGACAAATCTATAATTTGATGGAGAATGCGAACTTTCTTAATTGGTAATGAACAAGTAGACAAAATCATTAATGATATAGAAGCCCATCAACTTGGCTTAAATGACATTACAAAACACTTTATCCAAAAACAGCAGAGTATACACTTTTCAAGTACACAGGGAACAATCACCAAAGGTAGGATGTATTGTGGTCACAAAGCAAATCTCAATAAATTTTAAAAAGACTTTGTTTTACTACTATGGAATTGTAATACTAGAACCCACTAGCAGAGAGATATTTGGGAAATCCCCATGCATTTGATGATTAAACAATAATTTCTCAATAATCCAGGGGTCAAAGGGGAAATCAGGATGGAAATTGGCAAATATTTTGAATGTGAATAAAAATGAAAATACAACCTATGAAATAATTGTGGGAAACAGCTAAGGCAGTGCTTAGAGGGAAGAATACAGCATTAAATGTTTATGTTAGGAAAGAAGAAAGGTCTCCAAGTCATTACCTAAGTTTCCACCTTAAGAAACTAGAAAAAAAGGGCAAATAAAATCCAATGTAAGCTGAAGAAAGGAAATGATAAAGATAACACCAGAAATTGCTGATATGCAGCATGAAAGAACAATAGAGACAAATCAATGAGGCCAAAAGCTGGTTCTCTGAAACCAATAAAATTGGTGACCTAGCCAGACTAATGAAGTGAAAAAGAGAAAGAAGACAAAAGTTATGAACATCAGGAATGGAAGAGTGTCAGGAATAAAAGGTATCATTATGGACCCTAGAAACAGTAAAGGATGGTAAAGGAATATTATGCCAACTTTCTAATGTAAAAATATCAGTATTTAAATGAAATGGACAAATTCCTTAAAGATACCAAGCAAAGCGCAATCAAGAAGTAAGTGACATGAATAGCTCTGAATCTATTAAAGAAATGTGTACTTAAAATCTTCCCATAAAGAAAACACCAGACCTAGATTATATTGCTAATGAACTCTAACAAACACCTAAGGAAGAAATAATACTGATTATACACAATCTCTTTCAGAGAGTAGAAGATGAGGGAATCCTTACTGATTCTTTTTATGAAGCCAGCATTACCATGCTACCCAAACCAGACAAAAACATTACAAGAAAACTATAGACCAATATTCCTCATGGACATAGAAACAAAAAATCCTTAACAAAGATTTAGCAAAATGAATTCAGCAATATGTAAAAAGAATAATAAATTATGATCAAGTGGAGTTTATCCCGAGACTGTAAGATTAACCTTCAAAAATCAAACAATGTGACTCCTATCGACACCGTAAAAAAGAGTAGCCACATGATCTTCTAAATAGAAATTTTTTATAAAACCAAAATCCATTTATGATTTTTTTTTTTTAAAAAAACCTCTCAGCAAACTTAGGGAAAAAAAAAGAACTCCTTTAACCTGATAAAAAGTATCTTCAAAAAAATCTACATCATCATGGGGATGTAAGGTACAGCATAGGAAACGTAGTCAATAGTATTGTAGTAACCATTTGGTGTCAAGGGGGTACTAAACTTACTGGGAGGATCGCTTCATAAGTTATGTGCATGTCTAACCACTATGCTGTATGCCAAACTAATATAATATTAAATGTCAACTATAATTGAAATAACAAAAAGTTTTAATAAAAAAATCTGCATTATATTTTTTTAAGATTTTCTTTATTTTTAGAGAGGAGGAAGGGAGGGAAAAAGAGAAGGAAAGAAACATCAATGTGTGGTTGCCTCTCGTGCACCCCCCACTGGGGACCTAGCCCGCAACCCAGGCACATACCCTGACTGGGAGTCTAACGAGTGACCCTTTGGTTTGCAGGCTGGCACTCAATCCACTGAGCCACACCAGCCGGGGAAAATCTACATTATATTTAATGTTAAGATGTTGAACACCCTCCTCCTAAAATTGGGCACAAGGGAAATAGTCTGCTTTTACCAAATATGTTTAATGCTTTAATAGAGGGAAGAGAATAAATGAGAGAAAAATAAAAGGCATACAGACTGGAAAGTAAGAAATAAAGTTTCCTATATCCTTGACTACATGATTATTTATAGAGAAATCTTAAGGAATCTACAAAAAAGCTACTAGAACTAATATGAGTTCTGAAAGGTCACAAATACAAGTTCAATATACAAAAATCAATTGTATTTTTATATGGTTAGCAATAAAAAATTAAAAATTGAAAATGAAAAATCCTAATGGGATTTTGATTAGGATTAAGTTGATTCTATAGGTCACTTTGAAGAGAATTGACATTTTTTTACTAACTTGAGTCTTCTAGCCCGTGAACATAATATAACTCTCCATATATGTAGATCTTTAATATTATTAATAATGTTTTATAGTTTCTGAGTAGAACTCTTGCATACCTAATGAAGATTCATTCCTAGGTTTATTATGTTTTTTAGTACTATTGTAAATATCTTTTAAAAATTCATTTCACCTTGCTTACAGCTAGATTATAAAAATTCAATTGGTTTTTTCAATATTTACTTTGTATCTAGCAATTTTATTAAATTGACTTATCAGCTCTACTAGTGTGTGCATTATCCTTTGGGTTTTCTATGTGTGCAACCATGTTGTCCGCAAATATTGATAATTTCTTCCTTTATAATCAGTATACTCTTAATTTCTTTTTCTTGCCTTATTGCATTAGTTAGAACCTCCACTGCAGCATTTTTGGTAGATAGCCTTTATCATGTTAAAGAAATTTCCTTCTATTCCAAGTTTTCTTGGAGTTTTGTTTCTTTTTTTTAATCAAAAATAGGTGTTGAATTTTATCAAATGCTTCCACATTTATAGTACATAATTATGTTGCTTTGCTCATGATGTGTTATCCTTTCATTTATTGCTGATTAAAAGTGCTAATATTTTGTTTATGATTTTTAAATCTACATTTATGAGAGATTTGCCTGAAATTTTCCTTTCTTACACTGTCAGGTTTGGGCATCAATTTAATGCTAGCTTCATAAAATTAGTTGAGGGAGTGGAAGCTCTTTTTTAATTCTCTGAAATAGCTTGGATAAGATCGTAATTATTTATTCTTTGAATTTCTGGGACTCAGTAGTGATCTCATCAGGGACTGGAAAGTTTTAATTTACATGTTCGGATTCTTTCATGGTATAGGGTTGTTCAAGGTTTCTATTTCTTGAGTCAGTTAGGTTTTTCTGAGAATGTGTTTGCCTTGTCTAAGATTTCAGACTCAGCAACCTCAATATTTTCAACAATGTCCTCTTACTATTTTGTTTCAGTGTCTGTAGTTTCTCTGTTTATGTTACTATTTCCTTTCTGATATTGTTTATGCTTTCTCTCCCTCCATCTCTCATCAGTCTTACCAGAGGTTTGCCACTTTTACGAGTCTTTTCAGAGGACCAGCACTGGGCTTTCTTCTCTCGTGTGTTTATTTTCTATTTCATTAATTCTTACTCTTATCTTGATTATTTCCTTTTCTACTTTTCTTGAGTTTATTTTGCTGATTTTTCTAACTTCATAAAATGGATGCTTAGCCCATTAACATTTTGCTTTTCTTTTCTCTTTTTTAACATAATGTTTTAGGCCACATATTTCTCAGCATTATTTAGCTCTCTAAAAATTTTTAATATGTATTTTCATTATAGTTCAGTTCTTAATATTTTGTAATCCCTACTATATTTTCTTCTTTGATTCTATGATTATTTGGTCTCTTATTAGACTCCCCATCTAAATTGCTAAGTATGGGGAGGGGATGGTAGACGGTTCTAGTAACTTTTTCTTGTTGTCAGAGAGCATAGTCTGTTTGATTTTAATCTTTAAGAAATATACTGAGCCCTGGCTGGTGTGTGGCTCAGTGATTGAGTGCCAGCCTGAGAAACTGGAGGTGGCTGGTTCTATTCCCAGTCAGATCCCATGCCTGGGTTGCAGGCCAGTCCCCAGTGGGGGGCATGCAATCAACGTTTCTCTCACACATTGTTGTTTCTTTCCCTCTCTTTCTCCCTTCCTTCCCCTCTCTAAAAATAAATAAATAAAACCTTTAAAAAATAAAAAGAAATACATTGAGATTTGCTTTACGACTCAGTATACAGTCAATTTTTGTACATGTTCTGTGCGTAATTGAAAAGAACGTGTTTGTGCAATTTGGGGGTGGGTCCGCAGTAGCAGTGAAAACGTTTCAGTTCTTTCGCTGAGTATGTCTGTGGATGCTCCCAAACAGGCCTAACTCGGCTCTCCTGCTGGGGGCAGCAGAGTTGACTGGAGCCCTAACTGCTACTCCTTCGGCTCCACCAACATATCTGTGCTGAGACCACGCTTCCCCTGGCTACTCCCAGCCAGTAACTGAGCCTGTTGGGGATATCAGTGCAGGTCCATTCCCGTGGGATGTGAGACTCCTCTAATGGGAAACGTTGGCTCCAAGCCACCCCATCAGTCTGGCCAAACCCTTTGTAGAACTGCACTGTAATCTGAGACACTTCCTACTCAGTTCTCATTTCTTCTTTCCTTCCTTTCAGGCCTGAAGTATGATCAGAAATCTCTCCCTGTCTACTTCTGCTTCCTTCTTTTACCCTTCATAGGCAGTTTTCCCAGTAACCCTCTGGTACCTCTAATCCCATCTTGTTATCTGTTCCCTGAACTGATATAATGTCTCTAAGGTCAATTGTATTAAATGTGTTGTTCAAATGTTCTACGTCCTTACTGATAATGTTTTTTACTGTTTGTTTTACTGGTTTCTGAAAAAGATGAGTTAGGTGTCCCGTTATGGTTGCTAATTTGTTTATTTTTCTTCATAATTGTCAATTTTTGCTTAATATGCTTGGAAAGTTATTGAATATATGAATTTAACATCAACATATCTTCCCGTTCAATGAAATTGCTTACCATCTTGAAGTGACCCTCTTTGTCTCTAACAAAATACTTTCTGCTCTAAGTCTGTTTTACCTAATATTAACATAGCTAAGCCCAGTACGCCTTTTCTTAGTACGTTTTCTCCATTCTTTCACTTTCAAACTCTCTATATACTCTTAATTCAGACATGTTTCTTGCTCTGACTGGTGTAGCTCAGTGGGCTGAGCATCATTCCACAAACTGAAGGGTCTCTGGTTTGATTTCTGGTCTTGGGGACATGCCTGGGTTGCGGGTTCAGTCCCCAGTCAAGGCGTGTGCTAGAGGTGGCTGATTGATGTTTCTTTCTCACATCAATGTTTCTCTCACTCTATTTCTCCCTCCCTTCCTCTCTCTCTAAAAATAAATAAATAAAATCTTTTTCATACATTTCTTATGAGCAGCATATGATCAGATTTAAAAAAATCTATTCTGACAAGCTTTATGTTTTAGGTGGGGCATTTAATTTGTTTATATTTGTCATAATTACTAACATTTTCAGGTTTATAGCTGTTTTTGTTTTTACTTGTATTTTTTCTCATAAGTTCTATTTATAGTTCCATCCTTTCTTGCCCCTTTTTAGACTGATTTGCTGTTTTTCCACTTTTGTTTTTTTTTATTCCACTGGTTTAAAAACTGTTTCTATTCTGCATGTGTTTTCTCTAGAAATAGCAGCAGATAACTTACCAAAATCAAAGTTACTTAATAATTTTACTCTTCTGAAAAATATAAAAACCTCACAACTTCCATTTACACCTTCTTGACTTACAGGTTATCACTGTTGTGCATTTTAATTCTATCAGTTTTTCTTTTGAAAATCATGTCTATTATTCTTATTGCTTTATATACTCAATATTTCACTCATCTTTTACTTTTTGCGTGCTTTATTTTTCTTGCTCCTTACACTTTCCATAAGGACTATTTTTCTTTTGCCTTAAGTGAAGGTTTGTTGGTACCAAATTCTCTCAATTTTTGCATGTCTGTAAATGACTTTTCACCTTTCACCATGGATACAGAATTGAAAATGACAGTCATTTCCTCTCAGCCCACTGAAGATACCATGCATTGTCTCTTGATTGCTATTGTTGCTGAAGAGTAGTAAGTTGTCAGTCATGCCTTTAAAAATAATCTTTCTTTTCTCCCTCACTTCATTTAGATATTCTCTTTGTCTCTGGTGTTCTGCAGTTTCACTGGGATGGTTATACAAGGAGGTTTGCCGGGAAAAATTCCCTCCATTGTCATTGTTATGAGAATGGTTTGCATGACATTGATGTAACCTGGCAGCCAAGGAGAGTGGATTGGAATGGGCATGTGTGAACAATGACGACTTCACTGTACTAGTCAGTGGGGATGACAGATGCTGTTGAGGGAGCATGCGTACTATGTGGCTGTTGCATTCAACATAACTGGGTGAGTAGAGCATCGAATGTGCATCAAATTTTGCGTTAAACTGGAACATTCCTCCCCAGAAGCTATTTGGATGATTCAGAAGGCCACAGCTACGGGTAACTGGTGATTGGTAGCTTTATCTCAACAATGTGCCCACTCATGCATCATGTCTTGTACAGAGATTTTTGGTGAAACATCAAACCACCGAGGTGACTCAGCCCCTCTACAGCCCAGATTTGGCACCCTGAAACTTCTGGCTTTTCTCAAAACTAAAATCACCTTTGAAAGGGATGAGATTTCAGACCATCAGTGAGAGTTGGGAAAATATGACGGAGCAGCTGATGGCAATTGGGAGAACTGTGCGAGGTCCCAAGGTGCCTACTTTGAAGGGGACTGAGGCGTCATTGTCCTCTGTACAATGTTTCTTGTATCTTCTTTAATAAATATCTCTATCTTTCATGGTATGTAGCTGGGTCCTTTTCTGGTATATGCCATGATTGGGATCCCTAGCATTTCTTGATACTGAGAGTTGATGTATTTTATCAGTCCTGCAAATTTTCAGCCCTTATCTCTTCAGGTATTGCCTCCACACCATTTCTTCTCCATTCCTTTTGGGACTTTAATTAGGTATTTGTTAAAATTCTTGATCTACCCTTCATGTCTTTTTTTTCCTCATTCATATTTTCTTTCTTTGTCTCTCTGTGCTACATTATGAAAATGTTTTTCAGGTCAGTCTTCCAGCTTACACATTCTCTCCACATATGACTATTCCAGTAAATCTGTCCATTGAGTTCTTTTTTTTCCTAGAAGTTCTTTGGGTTCTTTTTAAAAATTCCTTGATCATATTTTATAGTTTTTTTCTTGTATATATTTTCATGCATGGATTTTATTATTGTAATAACTATATACGGTGCCAGGTGGGTACTTGAAATAACAGGGGTAACGCTTCGTAAAGTATATGATTGTCTGACCACTGGGCTGTGCACCTGAAACTAATGCTAAATAGTGTTAAATGTAAACTATGATTGAAACAATAATGTTAGCCCGGGCTGGTGTGGCTCAGTGGCTTGAGTGCTGGCCAACCAACCAAAGAGTCGCTGGTTCAGTTCCCAGCCAGGACACATGCCTGGGTTGTAGGCCAGGTCCCTGGTGGGAGATGCATTGGGGGCAGCCACATACTGATGTTTTTCTCCCTCTCTTTCTCCCTCTCTTCCCCTCTGCTTAAAAACAAATAAGATCTTTTTTTAAAAAAAAGAAAAAATAACATATTAAACATGGTTGTTTTATAGTCTTCATCTTGCTATTCCAGGACCTGGAGTTCTTGCAGGTTTGTTTCGGCTACCTGCTGCTCCTTGCTCGTAGTTCTTAGTACCTTGTTCCATTGTGTGTTTAGTTTCTTCCTTTCTCTTCTCTTTCTTTCCTTCCTTCCTCCTTCCCTTCCTTCCTGCCTTCCTTCCTTTCTCTCCTCCTCCTCCTCATTCTCTCTCTCTCTCCCCAGCCCTTCTCTGCAATTTAAGTTTAACCTGATCATTTTCCTTGACATTTTATATGTGGGGATTACTTCGAGGTCTGGGATAAATTTGGCTTCCTCTGTAGACGATTCACTTCGGCTTCTGCCAGGTGCTGGAGACATCACTGTTTCCTGGGATGACTCCAGTTCCACTCTCCATTTGGGGTATTCAGACCACCCGAGGAGTGTGGATTTCTTTGCTATAAATTGTGTCACAGACAGCTTGTGGTTTGAACGTTTTGCGGTGATGCCTGGCACATGTGTATCCACACACACACACACACCCCTTATCCTCTGCAGTGCAAAGTTTGAAGCAGATTTTCCAGGAGGGTGTGAGAGGGGTTTCTAAATTCATCCTGACTCTACAGACACAGCCTTTGGAGATGTCCCGTCTTTATGCTGGAAGATCTCTCATAATCACCCCACCTTGGGCAGACCTGAGGCTTTCGCTCCTTTTTCACAAGTCTTATGAGGCCACGAATAAAAAGTTCAAGTTCTCCAGGTTCCACAAATGCCCTTAGAGTGCTGTGCTCTACTTAAGTCAGTGAGCTACACTTCTCACAACCTCAACTAAGAATTCTTAACTTCGCTGCTTATTCACTCAACTCTTAAGAAATTCTTTTTAATCCAGAATTTTTTGTTGTTTTCAGCAAGTATATTGATTCACGCGCCACGGTTCCTGAAATGAAAATAGGTTTTATTTTTAAAAAAATCACTCATCTTTTATAATTCAGTAGTCTCCGTTTAAATAGTGCAGATATACCGAATCCACTGAAAATACACTGCAGTTTTTGTAGGTTAATCACACTGTGTACTTGGAAAATGCTTTTAACTTTTCAAATTGCTTTCACATGTATCTGTGGTTCTCCAGAGGGGTGGTACTGCCCTTCAGGGGAGTTTTGAAAATTCGAAGGAGTTGTTTTGATTGTCATTATAAATGGGACCATTATGGGCATTTAGCGGGGAGCCAGGGATGCTAGACTCCTGCAATGCAGAGGACAGTGCGGCCCAAAGGATAATTGTCCTGTTTCTCATGCGACTTTTGAATGTCCCCCTGGACATTGAGAGACTAAATGTCTGGTGAGATTTCAAGAGAGGAGGTGTGTTGTTGTTTTTTTATTTCTCATATTTTCTTAACCCCTGTCATAACATACGGAATTATTTTAACACTGTACTTCGAATAAGGCCCCGCTCATTTATGGGAATATCTTTTTCATTCTTTTCCACTTTGATCATCTCTACTTTGTCTTGGCACACTATTCTTACTGTAATTAAAATGATATCTCTCTGTTTCTTATCATACGCAAACACGTCTGGCTTGTTATCGCTTATCCCAGCCTTCAGTGCACGGTGGCGAACACTTCTGCTCCGCGTTTTCCTTACGTTCTAAATCCGAACTAACATGTTCACTGTCGCTGGCTGCTGTCATCTTGCTTCTTCGCTGTGCCTTTTAGTGGAAGCATGCCTGGGCATTTATAGACTGAGCTAGCAATGGCGGCAAATAACTTACCAAAACCAAAGTTACTCAATAACTAAATGTAGCAGGAGAGCAGCCATAGGGTGGCACAGAATCAAATGCGTGAGGCTGTGTTTCGATGAAACTTTATTTACGGAAACAGGTGGTGGGCAGGGTACTGCATGGGGTTATAGTTGACCCAGTCCTGCTCCATACACAGTGCTGCCTCAAAGCCCTCCAGGCAGATACACAGAAACAACCAGAAAAACCATCAGAATTCTCTCCTTCATACTTTTCCGTACTTTCCAAATGCTCTAATATGCACTGTTATGTTTTATGTATACTTTTACACGTGTGCATTTAGTTTTACGGCTCCTTTCATTTATTTATTTCCTGGAGGGAGGGGTATCCCATAGCACAAGTACCTAGTTCCGGACTGAAAAGACACAAAGGCTGTATTGTCGAAAGTCTCCCTCCCACTTCTGTTCCAAGCCGCCTCTGTCTCTTCTCCACAGGCCACCAGCGTTCTTCGGTTCCTTGTGTTCTTCCCACGATACGAGACCATGCACAGCCAAGTTAGTAGGGCCACCGTGGTGTACAATTCCAAGGGACACCATTTATATTGAGCTCCTCGGATACCACTAACATGGACAATAATGGAACTGTGCCCCCTGGAGTTGTGCGATGCCACAGTCTAACCAAAAATGTTTTGTGTGTGTGTGTGTGTAAATATACGCTTACAAATATATGTAGATTTATAGACACATGTATGTATTTTTCTAACGCCCCCCACCCTTAAAGCAAAGGATAGTATACTGTGTACGCCGCCCTGTACCTTGCCCTTTTTACCCCATTTAATAATATATTTTGCTACTTTTTCCGTATCAATTTATAAAATGTCCTCATCCTTTTTGACAATGATGGCGATGACGATGGTGATGGTGATGGTGGTCACTTACTGAGTCCTCCATTTGCGCCAGGAACTGTTCCCAGGACTTTGTGTGCGTTAACTCCTACAGTGCTCGCTAAAACCCCGTACGGGAGGCACAGGGAGGTTGACGGACGACACCAAGTCACAGCTCAAACTCACCCTGTGAGTTTAACAAAGAATTTCCCCCTGATTCCTCCTAGTACTTGTGTGGTATCAAGGTTCCCATTTCAATCTTTTCTCCATTTAGAGTCCTTCCTGTTGTAAACAGGCGATAAGGATCCAAGCCCGTTTTTCCTGAAGGCTCCAGTTGTTCCCAGCGCTGTTTCCCTGCTGCTTCCAGAGGTTTCCCACACGTGCAAGTCTGGAATGATGTGGGCCTGTTTTCTGGACTTTAGTCCACGGCCTGCATAAGCAGGTGCCACACTGTTTTAATTCTTGAGGTTTTATCATTTGTGTCACTACCCGTTAGGGCTTCATGTCCTCATTACTTTGCTTTCTCAGAACTGTTCTGGATACTCTTGACTTGCGTATTTTTTCATATTAATTATTTTTATTGTGGTGAAATATACATTACATAAAATTTACCGTTCAACCATTTTTAAGTGTACGTTTCAGAGATACTAATTAGGTGCATTCACATTATTGTGCTACCCCCACCGCTATCCATTTCTGGAACTTATTTTTAATCCATTGCCAGAATTCTTCTCTATCATCCCAAGCTGAAACCCCGTACCCATTAAGCGACGTCTCCTGTTCTTCCCTCCTCCGGGGCCTCGCCACCGCCGTTCTTCTCTCTTTCTCTGCGGCTGCGACTACCCTCAGTGCCTCACAGAAGTGGGGTCTCACAGTCTTTGTTCTTTTGTGTCTGGCTCATTTCGCTTAGCATAATGTCCTCAAGCTTCCCTCCCCTCGAAGCACGTATCACGTCTTCTCCCTTCCTATAGATGAATTCACGTCCGATGCACGGAGATGCCACATTTTGTCTATCCACGCATCTGATGGTTGACACTGGGTTATCTCCACCCTTTTGATTATTGGGGATAATGCTGCTGTAAACATGGGTGTATACCATATTAATTTCAGCATTAGTTCGTGCAGGTCCAAACAACAAAATCTTTGTATTGCTTTTATAATTACCTTCTACTCCCTACCATGCACACACCCCCATCCACATACCTCCCAAGAGTTGCTTATTAATTTGGTGCCATCACAGCACGGCCCAGGTACCTTCCTGGACTTTTCTTCCATTGCCCACAGTGCCGCCTGTGGTTTTGACCGCCCAGCATCCCCTCCCCTTCTTCTCATAAAGCTGTGAGGCTGTTCTCCAGTCTCCCACTTGGAGAACCACCTGTCCTGTGCTCTCAGTCCATGCTTCCAGCCACTGGCTTCAGGAGTCAGTTCTGAGGGACTTTACTAGAATTTGTGATAATAAGTTGCTTATCTTGCACGCACCTGCAGATCCCACCCTCCTCCAGCCTAATGGAGTTCCTGGGGGTCCCCAAATATGCCCTGGCCCCCCTGCCTCTGGAAGGCCCTCCTTGCAAGCCACCTCCCACACAGGCCCCTTTGGAAAGCCTTTCTGCTTCTCCCTTGTCGGTAACTTCAGGGCTGCCAGCCTCCTTCCCTGCCATTTCACTTCTCCCTCCTGTTTCAGAGCCACCTGTGCACTTGTCTGATCCACTGGTAGGCCGCACTCAGTGTGGGCACAGGTCCCATGCCTCTCACCTCTCTGTTGCCCACGGCAGGTAGCACAGTGTTTATCACACAGGTAATTTGAATTGGGTTAAATGAAGATTGTCTTCCTCCGGCAGCTCAGGCTCAAGCACAGCCACCGAAGCCCTCCCACACCAGGTCCAGGACCTCAGGGGACTGCTTTTGCCATTGTCCGGCTGGCGACCTGTGATGTCTGGGTACAACCTGCTTCCCCTTAAGGTCCAGCTTTTCATTCTGATCCTGGTCGCCTGCGGGGTTCTGTGTGTTCCGGGTCTCTGTGCCCGAGTCACCACCCTCCCTGTCCAACTCTGTGATGAGTCCTGAACAGCAGGAGGCAGGCGGGCTGCAAAGATCTCCCCGTGCCCAGCTTGCAGCATGGCGGGCTTTCCACCTCCGTCCCAGCTCTCTCCCTGGAAAGTTCTCTGCCGCTGTTTTTTTTTGGTGAATGTGTATGTGTATGTTTCTGTGTTCTGTTGCATTTCATGTCCATGATTCTTTCTCTTTATTTCTAAACATTTAAAATGTACTTACTCAACAAATGCTCACCGGGTAGTTCTTTCGTTCGGGGCATGTGTGGAGAGTGAGACAGGTGAGGTTTCTACTCTCATAGATTTTACATCCTCCTGGATGGCGGGAGAGGGCAGGCAATTAACAGGGAAACATAAATTAGCACAATAATCTCAGAGAATGAGAAGTGCTAAGAAGAAGATAAAATAAGATAATGTGCTAGAAAATGATTTGAGGAGAGGTGGAAACTAGTTTAGATTTTGGTGTTTCTGCTTCCTTCTTGCTAGAATTCAGCTTCCATGCTGTTAGGAAGCCCATGGAAAGACCCAAAGCGAGGATCATGGAGGCCCTAAGCCGAGCTCCCAGCAGGAAATAAATAAGGCAATGGAGCAGAAAAGCAATATGCGAGGAGGCAGCTGTAGAGGCCGGGCAGAAAAGGTATTTTAGAGGAGGTGGTATTTGAACCGAGCCTTGGAAAGTTCAAAGGAGGCACCCATTCAGTGAGTGGGGAAAGAACATTCTAGGGTGAAGGAACAGCATATGCAAAGGGCCTAAGGAGGGAAATTCATTCCACTTCTTCCCCTTCCCCTCCCCCTCCCCCTCCTCCCTTTTCCTCTGCTTCTCCTTCAGAAATGGCAGGGATGGTGGCATGATATAGGTTGGAAAAGCGGGCCAAGATCGTATCAGGCAGGGCCCTTTAGGCTGCATCAGTGAAGCTAGGAGCAGTGGGAAGCCACTGGAGAGGCCTGGCCTGTATTTTACACAAGTACCGCTCTGGCTACTCCAAGGGAAAGACTCTCTGGGAGTCCAAGAGGCCAAGTTAGAGGAGGAGCTTGTCTATAGGGTGGATTCCCTTTGCAAAAATGTAACCTACAGAAGCAGCCAACATACAAAAAGGGGTCCATGGGACATGGTGCAGATGGGGACACCCAAGTCCAGAGGAGTCGGTGTCTTGAGCAATTGTACAGAGCCGATCAGAAGTCCGTGAGAGCTCGTGGTGCAGCTCGTGGTGCAGCTCAAGGAGGCTGAGGGGATGTGCGGCAAATGCCATTTAGCTTAATTTCCCCTATTTTGCTTCAGTCACCAGTTTGGTAAGAGGAGAATTTCAACCATCTGCAAGTAATCCAAATGCCTTACTAACCTGCCTACCCGCCCACCCCCATACAAAAAAAAGAAAAACAGAAACCAATTCCTGAGCTTGCACGCCTGCATTCTCCACAATCATCCCTCTGTATTACAGCCCTTGTCATCTTACATTATACATGAATAACTAATCAACCAAGCACAAGCCCACTGATGAAAAAAAAATGTGCTTGTTGGATCTAGAATGTGAGCAGGGTAAAGAGTACTATTAATTTCACTGGTAAATAACAAAGCGGGAGCAAACACGAGTGATGTTAAGACAGGAATCGTGTTTCTGAACACTCCTGGGATAGGAAACGTCCCAAGAAACAAGGAAAAGGGGAAGCTAGGATCAGGTTGACCATATCTGAAGGGCACTAATGCCATCCTTTTCTCTTCTTGACATTCGCAAGCATAGGAATGTCATCCTGGGTCAACCAGCTGGCCATCTGAACCACCATTTGTTGTCTCACTCAGTTGAACAATTCATATAATAATCGGCCACCATTCCCGAATGTCCGTAGGTGCTAGTCTTTCACCAACCAATACCGAAGTGGGCTTAGGCTTCTGGAACTTCCATGGTGTGTAGTACTATGCTAGGTATGTGGTAGGTGTCTAACAAATGCATCCGTCTACAAACTTGCTAAATGAAGTCCATCTCCGCCTCCCTCATTTTCCTGACATGTGTTTTTGACCACCAAGGATGGGCTCCTGATCTCCAGGTTCAGGGAGTGGTCTGGTGCGTTCCTCCTCCTGGACTTATCGGTGGCGTCTGACACTGTTGAGACCCTTTACTTGTCTTTTGTGACTGTGAATTTTTCTGATTCTAATCTTTCCTCCCTCACTGCCAGTGATTCCTTTTCTTCCTTCTGCATTTGCAAGTGTGCATTCCAGAAAGACTTCGTTTTTCTCTCCTGTCACTCTTTCCCTATAAGAAATTAATTGCATCTAATTTCATATCAATGCATGTATCTCTCACCATCTGTCACGTTATATGCAAAGTACTCGTTTATGGGCCTATCTGTCCAGCTAGATTTTAGGCTCCTCTTGGTGTCCCAGTCAGCTAACTGCTCAGGACACACCAGGATAGAGTCTCTATCCTTCAAACTATGCTTGCAGGCACGTTGGGTAGAGAGTATCATCCCCATTACATGGAGAGCACACCCCCACCCCTGCAAAAAAAAAAAAAAAAAAAAAAGCCCAGGGAGGTTAAGTTAACATTGAAAACAAGATTCCTGGTTACTGGCAACCAAGACTCTGTGTCTTCCGTGCAATAGTCATTCTGATAGCGCCAATGGCGAAAGGACTGTCAAGCTAATCTCGATGTTGTCTAAATACCGACATCCAATCCTTTCTGTGCTCTTCTGAACAGCCTTAAATTTGCCAGTTCCTCTCTTAAAATATAGCCTGCAGGACTACGCATAAAACTGCATGTGGCCTGACCCGCCGGCACGCACTGGGATTATTGCTTCTCTCCTTCCACACTCTGCAGTTCTATTAATAGAGCCTAAGATTGCATTAGGGTTCTCGACAGCCTCCTTGCGCTGTAGGTTCGCATCAAGCCTTCTGTCAAGCCAGCCCTCCCCATCAGCCACTGGGGCAATTGACTTTTTTTTTTTTTGAATGTTCATGATTACCTATGACTCACACTAGAAAATACAAAACAAGGTCTTGCCCTCCTTTCTTGTGTGGCATCTGCTGAGTGGGTGATGGGGTCGCAGGGGCCTGTTCAGAAGCCAGGGGCACAGCCAGCTGCTGTGGAGACAGTCTCCAGTAACATCCCACCCACAAAAGCAAGAGGATGGTGATGAAATTAATTTTCTGGCCCAGCTCAAATTATTCTTACATTCACCTCTTCTCCTCTTGGATTATGGTCCCTTCTTTGTCTTGTTCTAATTCTGGGCGTTAAAACACGGAGCCTCTTGTTCCTCCCACCCATGGGCACAGCCACATTTTTACTTCTCATGCCCTCTCCAAGCGGTATTATTTTTAGCAGGAGTGCCTTCCTCAGCAATTTGCTTTACAATCTATCCTCTATCGTTCCTACATCTAATCATTTCTCTTATTCTTTTCCTCCCTCTGTCTCTGGCTGTATGTCAATATTATGTTTGGCTAAATAGATTTGATCTAGACCTACCTGAATCCCCTCTTCAGAGATTATAGTGCTTCCTCTCTCTCCCTGTTTTTCTTGCATTAATTTTTTTGCAGCGACTTGGAATTAGTTGTTTGGTAGTTGTAGAAATTGCAGGGGAGGCTATTGTGGTGGATTTTGGTTTCAATCCTAGGAAACCTTTGGATTCGCAAGGCCTGGGTCTCAGAATTTCAGGGTAGGGCTCTAAAGTCTGGAATCTGGGGCCCTGAGCTGAGAGACAAGTTCTCTTTCCTCAGCCTGCAATAGAGGGAACTGGAAGGGATGGGCACAAGCAGGCGTTCCCACCATCTGCCAGGAGAGGGCGTCATACCCACAGTCCTCCAACGCTGGAATTTCTCACAGAACTAGATGTTGTCTGGGTGGCCTCCTGAAGACTCCAAGATAGGATGGGATGATACCACAGCCATGCTGCTATTGCTGCTTTGGTCCCCTCCATTAGTGTGTCGATGGTAAAAAGAAAGTTGAAGAAGCAGACCCAACGTTGTTCCAAACGAATGTGTGGGTTTGTGGCCTGAGTTAGGAGCTTGCTGGAAGATCGGCAAGCCGATGGGGCTCCCAGGCCAGGCGGTGGCAATGACTTTGAGAACGTTTGAAGTCCACAGATGCAAACTGCGGACTGTGCGAGGGTGTCTGGTGGAGGGGCCCTGCACAGTGCCAGCCGTGACATTTAGATTTCTGTTCAGCAAGGCAGGTCATGGGCGGGATGGGGCAAGTTCTGCAGTGGGGGTAGACATGTCAGGGAGGGTGACGGAGGCACCGAGTCAACCATTTCCAGGTGGGGTTAAAAGGCATAGCCATTTTCTTCTGGGGGCCCCAGCACCTTTCATCAAGACTAAGTTGGTAACTGATTAAAAAAGAAGAAATGGAAGATTAAGCCCGAGAGGCCAGAGGAGAAAATGGTTTCCAGGTGGAAAGGACTGCTACTCTATTAACACCACCGGGAGTTCAAGCAGCCCACGGTCCCCCCACCCTCCCAGGCAGCTCTGGGCGACCGCCAGCTCCAGGAGGCAAAGGGCTCCCAACTGCCAAGCAGTGAAGATGTTTAATAAAATATTTACCTACGTGTATAAGAATAATGATGACAGAATGACAAACAGCAGCTAACAGCTTTAAGGTGCATGGGAGAGCAGCTCTGGGATATATTTAATGAGAATGGTAACTTTCTGTTTAATTCCTGACACTTACCTCCTGTCGCTACCGCACCCACAGTCCTGAGGAAGAGCCACGTTTGGGGAGGGGCTCGCCGCGATGATATAGAGCGTCCCCTGCAGGAAACTGGAGCCAGCCTCACTTCCAAGCCCAAGCTCCTATCCAACCCTGGTGATGCCTAGAGATTGAAGATTTCTGATCCCTGTCCCCACCTAGAAGGATCCTCTGGTCTTTCAGTGAATAACATTGATATTAGCCTGGAGTCTGACTATTCTTATTCAGCTGGATTTGTAGGCAGCACTTGCCCTGGTTGGGTGTGATAATACTGAGCTGAAGACAAGGGAAGAGGAAGGCAGAGGGACAAAAGGGATCAACACTCTTCAGCCCAGCACCAGGTTTCTAGCTGCTTCCAGTGTGAAAATGCAAAAGGAAACATTTGGCTGAACACAGTTTTATTTCTTTTTTTTTTTTCCTTCTTGAGAGAGCTTTTTGCATTTCCTTCCCCAATTTGGAAAAATAAATAAAAATAAAACACGTTTTCCTCTATCATTTAAAGTAAAAAGGCCTTTATGTCCCTGAATATATCAAACAGTGTTGGGAGTAAATAAATTATACACAAAGATAGCTGTATGTTAAATCAGTAAGATGTTTGAAAATTAGAATTTCACTTTCTCTCAGCCTCACACCCTTTTTTCATGTTTCCCCCCCACCCAAGATAATTTATACCTCCAGTATTGACACTGTTAAAAAGATACCATCTTGGTTTTCCCATATTATGCACATCTAGAAGAAGGACCAACTTAGGATCTATACACACATGCTTATTTTCTATCTCTTGGAAGAAAACAAAGTAGCCCTGAATTTAAGAGCATGCTCAGAAGTCATAATTGAGGGAAGAGCTATTTATTTGCGTAAATGAAATACATGGGGAGGGGCGAGGGAGTGGGTAGAGGCAGAAGAGGGTATAAGGGGTATAAATGGTAATGGAAAAAATACAATTAAAAAAGCCATTAAAAATTTTTAAAAATAAAGGAAATACAAAGGGCCCATTACTTTTAGACATGGAATTGATACTTGCTGGGACTTTCATGAATAAAAATTCATTTATTAAATATTTTCTGGGGAAAATATGGTTGGTTTTTTTGGTTGTTTTTTTTTTTTTTTTGTGCCAAGTCTGCCATGTTGGTTCTTAAGGGTAAGGCTTGTAACTCCAGGATACAGATAGTGAACCAACTCCTTCATCAGCAAGGCGCCTGGGGCGGCAGTGAAATGCAGTACCAAAAAGTAAACAAAGAGCATTGTGTGAAAAAACGTAAGTTTAAATTAGTCTTGCTCTTCCAATTTGAAAACATGTTCACAGTTGTTAGTAACCGAGTTAAGACATTTAAATCATATATATACTTTTGTATCTTGACAGTGACCTTTTATAAGTGTGCAATGGGGATGAGAAGATGAGCAAAGAGATGCTCCAGAAAGAGCATTGTAGGTAATTGAACATGAAATGTGTTGCAATCTGATAACATTAATAATATGCAATCACTACTTTAAATCTAATATTCAGTTCATTTGGCCAGGGCCTAGCTAAAGCACTCTATAAATGCTAACATATGAATCCTGTTGCAAACCTGTAAGGTAAGCAGCCCTATTTTAGTGCATTTTGTAGCATCTCTGTATTAGTCATCTGTTCTGTGTGACAGATTACTTCAAAACTTAGTTGCTTCAAACAAGTATTTATTATCTCACACAGTATCTGAGGGTCGGGACCTGCAACGGCTTAGCTGAAAGGTCCTGGCTCAGGGTCTCCCATGAAGTAGAAGTCAAAGCGTGGGCCCGGGAAGCTGTCATCTGAAGGCCTGGCTGGGGTTGGCAGATCCACTTTCAAGGTGTCTAACCCGCAATGCTGGCAAATTAGTTCCGGTTATCAACAGGAAACCCCATTCTCCTCCCATCGGGCTACTTCACCGTCTTCAGGATATGGCACCTGGCTTCCTCCAAAGCAAGACCCAAGGGAGAGAGTAAAGTGACAGCCACAATGCCTTCTATGACCTAGACTCCAAAGTCTCCCACCATCATTTCCTCCATATTCTGTTCATTAGAAGCCAGTTACTATGCACGACCCAGGGGTAGCGGAATTAGGCTCCCACCTCTTGGAGGAACAGTAAAGAATTTGTGGACATATTTTACAGCCACCAAGACCCCCCTAATTATGGGTGGGGCAGTTGAGACTGATGGTGGCAGGCCGTTTCATTTTCCTCCTGTTGTGCCATCCACACACAAAGAGAAACAGAAAACCCCACATTCCTGAAATCACTGCACACAAAGCCAAAATCTGCCTCTTTAAAAGGGCCGAGGTCTTCTAAAAGCAGTAGGTGGCTTTATGTTTGGAAATGAATGAAACAGACACTGGACTGGAAGGTAGGAGCCCACTTTTCTTCTCAGTCAGCTCCGTGACCTTGAGAAAATACCACTTGTCTCAAGGGTGGGTTTCCACCTTTGCGAAACCAGAGGGGCCAACTGAGTGGTTCCCAAATGTGGCTGCTCATCGCAGGCCCCTGGGGAATGAAAGACTCCCGGTCTTACATTAAGTTTGCCCGCGCACAACCTCCAGGAATCTGCATAATTAAAAGGGCGTCCAATGGACTGCTCCGCAGGCAGCCCGACCTGCTGGGGCACGTGGCTTTTCACGCTTCCAGCTCTAATGTTATTTGAACTCCTCCCTTTCAACTGGATGTGCCCAGGTAACTCATTGGTTCTCGATCCTCATGACAATCGTAGGGGAAGAAAAAAAATAAGATGCCCAGGGACCGTCCCCAAGCAAAACAAATTGGACATTCTGGGATAGAGCCCGGGGATCATTATGGTTTGTTCGTTTTCATCAGTATGTTTTAAAAGATTTGGATTCAGCTTTGGTTGCAAGTTTGAATCATTGGAAAGTTTTTAAAAAGACCACTACCCAGGCTGTCCCCCAGACCGGTTAAACCAGAATCTTGTCGGTGGAACCTAGCATCAGTATTTTTTAAAGTTCCCAGGTAAATGTAAACTATAGCTGCATGGACCTATGTTTGCCTCATCTGAGGTAATTCCAGTGCTGCCTCACCCATAAAAGATTATTCAGAAACAAAATTATTCAGAAATCCAAGATGCCACAGCAATCTAAGAAAAAAATGCTTTCGAAGTGGAAGGTATTAAAAATTAAATGGAAGTGAGTTCCATTTCTGGCAATACGGCAGGCTCAATAACTTGAAAATCCTGCCGTTATAAATCATCTATAAATACTGGTCAAAATGTAACAAACACTCATTGAAAGGTGCTCAGAGCTAGTAAGGAAGGGCCCCCAGTGCAAGAAGCAAGAGGGAGACGGCAGTTAGTGCGGTGAGCAAGCAAGTCGAGGTGGAGCTCACCTTGGGCAGGTTTGCTGGCCTTGAAATCCCGAAGCTTGGGCATCGAGATGGAGAAGAGACTGTGGTGTGGGTCTGTTAAAAATGGGGGCCCCTGACTGGTGTGGCTCGGTTGGTCGGGTGTTGTCCTGCAAGGTGAGGAGTCACCTGTTAGACTCCCGATTGGGACACATGCCTGGGTTGCAGATTCAGTCCCCGATCTGGGCTTGTGCAAGAGGCGGCCGATCGATGTTTCTCTTTCACATCGATGTTTTCTCACATCAACATTTTTCTCCCTCTCTTTCTCACTCCCTTCCCCTCTCTCTAAAAATAAATAAATAAAGTCTTTTAAAAATTAAAAAGATAAAACAGTGGAGAGATGGAACTGAGATCCCCACATAAAGTAGGAACCCTCCAAAGGATGACTCATTATAGAAATAATTCATTGGAAAAAAATCTCCCCAGTGGCACAGGAAGACAAGAAAATTTAACTGTCTTGGCATGAATTGAAAGCGGAGAAAAAAGTCTTTGCTGAGAATTTGGGACTATAGCCCAGGCTTCATGTAAATTTGGGGCTGGAATTTACTCTACCTGTACGGTCTAGGAGCCCCAAAGCTGAAAATGAATATAACAAAATACAGACCCAATGCCAAACTATAAAATATATGGGGCTACAATCCACCAAGTCTACGATGTAGTAGACACGAGAGTCCCAGGGACCTCGGGCAACAGGATTATCAGACAGGCTGTGTAATAAGTGAGTTAAAAGTGACTGAAGACATAAAAGAACATTTGAAACCATGAGAAAATAGCCTAACACTATTTTAAAAAGGTAGGCATGAAAGAGAACTAAATAGAACTTTTAGAAATTACACATATAGTCATTGAAATGAAATGCTCAGTGGATGAGTTAAAGCAGATTAGACATTGCTAAGAAAACACTGCAAATGGATCCAAGGAAATTGTCCAGGAAGTAGCACAGAGAGACAGAGTGAAGGGAAGTCTGAGAGAAATGTTCAGAAGACGTTGTGTGGAGGCAGAAGGTGCATTAGCCACCTAATATGAGTGCCAGAAGGAGAGAACTGAAAAAAAAAAAAAGCAAGGGAGGCAGGATTCATTGAGACAATGACTGAAAGTTTTCCCGATTTGATAAAAAACATGAGTCCTGAAATTTTGCATGTACAGTGAATCTTGAATCAGGTAAATGAGAGCTTCATACCTGAACAGAGCATGGCAAGAATGCAGGGAGCCAAAGACAGAGGAAAACCTTAAAACAGAAAGAAGAGGCAGGTTACCTACAAAGGAATGGCATCGAGACTGACAGCAAGTGTCTCAGCAATAAATAGAGAAACAAGAAGACACGATATAGTCAAAAAAGTGCTGAGGGTAAAAGAACTTTCAGTTTAGAATTCTACATCCAGAGAAATCATCGTTCAAGGATAAGAGTGAAATAAGACAATTTTACATTCATGGAGAAAGCATGTCAATCACATAACCTCCCTGAAAGATTTACTAAAAGATAGGTTTCAGGGAAAAAGACTGGTACCTAGAAAAAAAAGGAATAGTGTGCTAGAAACAAAGGTGGATAAATTGGTAAGCATGGGTAAACCTGAACAATGATTATATAAAACTAAAACGACAGCAGTGCCCTGACTGGGGTAACTCAATTGGTTAGAGCGTCGACCCGATACACCAAGGTCACGGGTTCAATCCCTGGTTAGGGCACAAACAAAAAGCAACCAATGAATGCATAAATAAGTGGAACAACAAATTGATGTCTCTCTGTCTCTCAAAAAAAGATTCTTAAATAAAAATAAAATGACAGCAGTGATTAAATTTAAGGGTATAAGAACGAGGTGGGTCTAAAATAACACATAAAAGGAAGCATGTAACTGGAGTTACAGCATTCTTAGCTTATTGTATAGCGTTAGGGGTGGTTTGATCAAGTGTAGAGGTTAAAAACTGTAGTCACTGAAAAGCTAGAAAGAGAACCTATAACTTCTGAATTAGTTAAAGAGCAAAGGGAAACAAAATTCTTGATCAATTCAGTATCCAAGAAGGAAGGAAGTAAATGAGAAAGCAAAATAAATATAAGGTGCGAAATGAGAAAGAAGACAAGTTAAAAAATGTCAGAAGTCCCTAGATTAATGGGTTCTCTTCTACATTGCTAGCAGGAGTACAAATTGGAAAAGAACTTTGGAAAATAGTTTAGCATTACGTTATAACATTTCACATGTCTTATGACCCAGTAATCACTCCAAAGAGAAATTCTTGCCCACATACAGCAGAAAAGAAGAATGCTCAGGGCAGCTCTGCTTGTAAAAGCAAAACATGGGAACAACTCAAACACCTGTGACAGGAGAATGGACAGACCAAACTGTGGCCTAGTCATGCGTGAAATATTATACAACCACGAAAAGGAATGAACTACAACCAGATGCAACAATCTAGTTGAATCTTAATAACACCATGTTGAGTTAAAAAAAAAAGCCTCAGAAATTCTTCATAAAACTTTAAAACAAGTGTGTGATAAAAACTTGATGTAACTTTTAAAAAAAGCAATAGCATAATAAATACAAGGCTGAGATTGGTGGATACTTCAGAGGGAGGAACACATGGGGAAGAGCACATAGGCAGTTGTCATTGTTACTGGTTTGGTTCTCTAGTTGAGTAGGTTTAAAGGTATTCATGACATCAAAAAATACAATGAAACAAAACAAGGTCATGAGTATACCCGATGACGACAGTAAGTTTATGCCAGACATTCTGATTAATATATTCTTGCACCCCTAAGTTCCATGAAAAATATCAGCAATCACATTAAATGTAAATGGACTAAACTTACTGGTCAATGAAATAAACAAATGAACAAGATCTAGTTATATGTTGCTTACAAGAGGCTCACCTGAAATGTAAAAGACATAGTAAGGTTGAAAGTAAAAGGATGAAAAAAGATATGCCAGGCAAATGCTCACTAGAAGTCCAAGTAGTCATATTTATAGCAGGCAAAGTTGACTTTAAAGCAAAAAGCACTAGGTTTAAAGATCATCTGTGCATATACTGAAGAAACAGTTCACTCAGACAACATAGTATATCCAAGCTTGTATATACCTAATAACGTAGCCTCAAAATACATAAAGCAAAAAGAGAAATAAAAAGTAAAAAATGAGAAAAATGCAAAGTCATAGATTTTAACAGCCCTTTTTGATGTACCTTATCCATACTTTAAAAATAATTTTCCTCTCTAGGAAAATTTGAGAGATTTAGAGGAGAAATTGGCAAATTCAGTTATATAAGGCGATTTTTATGTACCACTATAAAAAGTGATAGACCAAGTAGACACAACATCAGTAAGGCTATAGGAAATCTGGGTACCATAATGAACAAGTTTGATTTAATAGACCCAAATAGGATGCTACACTGAATGATGAAGGCATACACACTCTTTTCAAAACCACATGGAATATTTATGAAAAACTGACCATTTACCAAAGTAAGACTCCACAAATAACAAAGAATCTGCTTCATGCAGGTCACCTCCTCTGGCCTGAATTCAGTTAAGTTAGACATAAATAACTAAAAATCAAAACAAAAACTTGTGTTTAGAAATGTAAAAAAACATGTGTAGTGAGCCAAAGGAGAAATCATATTTGAAATCTAAATATTCTTTGCCTGGGGTGATAATAAAAATTCTATATATCTTGTGGTATGTAGTTTGAGGGCTACCCAGAGTGAAATCTGTAGTCTTAAATGTCAAAAAGAGAGAGAGCTAGAGAGAAAAGGCTGAAAATTAATTACTTAAACCACCAATTCAATAAATTTTTTGAAAAGGCAACAAAATAAACCAATAGAAGAAAATAATATGCAGTATGTTTTAATAACACACTATATATTTTATAATTATATATGTTCTTTTATGTAAAAATATAAGATATATTAACAATATATAAAAGCAAAAGTTAATGAAAGGACACAGTGTTAACCAAACTAAAAGTTGATTCTTTGAAAACACTAGTAGAAAGTAGAAAGAAACACTAGCTAAATAAAAAAGGGAGATTTCCGTCACAGCCGATTCAGAAAAGAGAAGATATGTATCCAATAATACTTGGAATGAAAAAAATGGATGTTATGGAGAGATGCAGCAGAGAAAATATATTGAGAAAACGATGAGCAAAATTTTCCTAATAAATGTGAAAACCTAGATGGTATGGGTAATTTTCTCGAAAAATCTAATCTGTAAAAATTGACTCAAGAAGAATATAAAATCTAAAGAGATCTGTAGCCATTAAAGAAATAGAATCAGTTGTTAAAGCTCAGCTTAGGGAATGTTTATCCCAGACCCAGACATTTTACCAGCAAGTTCTACCAAACATGCAAGGAACACATAATTCCAATTTTATACACACTGTTCCAGAAAATGGAAAAAGAAGGAACATTTACCAGTTCATTTTATGAGGCCAGTATAACCAGACGAATGCAATACAAGAAGGACAAATTACAGCCAATTTGACTCATAGACACGGATACAAAAAAATACCCTACGATGAAATTAGATGTTGACCTTCATTCATTCATTCATCCTTTCCGTCATCCAACAAATATTTATTGAGCGTCCAGCATGCACCAACAGACTCAGTGCTAACACACGGAGAGGAGAAAGGGACAGGAGATTAGGGCGTGCGCGAGGAGATGAGCAATAAAGCAAGAGATCACACAGGGTAAGACACGGAGAGGACATTCTGGCAGGATGATAAGAGTACCCATCAAGGGGTATCTGACCTGGTCAGAGAGCTGAGGAAAAGCTTTCCAGACTCATTAGTGGAATAAGAATGAGTGCGGGAAGAATGTTTAGGAGGCTATTGCAGGGGTAGGAAAGATGAATTTGAGAGACGTTAAGGAAGACCGAAATACCCCATACTTCAGCCTTTCATGATAAAATGTACTTGGGAAGCGGTCAACCTGGAGAGGGGTCAACTTTGTCTCTAGGATGATAGAGGAAACCTTCAAAGAGGTTCAGGGGTAGGAGAAAAAAGCAAGGGTTTGGACACGTTGAGTTTGGGGGACCTTTAGGAACGCTAAGCGCAGAGGTTGAATAGGAAATTAACCACAGCCTAGAGCTCGGGTTGGGGGTGGGGGTCAGGCTGAAGATTCTGAATGGCATCAGCATGTCCGTGGTATTTAAACCTGTGTCTCCGAGGAACTCACTCAGAGAGGGTGTGGCGCCAGGGGAAAGAATGAACACCGATATTTAAAGGAAAGGCAGAGGACGAGTCAGGGCAGAAAGACAGAGAAGGGATGGCTGGAGAGATAGGAGGAAAACCGGAAGAACGTGGGCACCAAGGGTGCCAAGGCAAAAGTTCCAGGAAGGGAGTGTCCGACAGTGTCATGGGCTGTCCAGATTTTAAGAGGTGGAGGACTGACATTGTGCTTCTGGAATGCTCCTGACCTGGGGGGCTACATTAAGTGAGTGAGCTGAAGAAGTGCATAATAATAAGCTATTATAATTAACACAGTGAAGAGGACAGCAAGACAGAATTTTTTAGGACAATGAAACTCATCTGTATCTTGGATTATGGTGGTGGTTACCTGACTCCAGGCATTTGTCAAAACTCATAGAATCATAGACCACGAAGAGTAAATGTTACTGCATGTAAGTTAAAAATAAGTAAGTAAACATGGAGATTTAAGCTCTAGCTCTCTCACTGACTTTGTAACTGCAGTGCTAGCCCCTCTCAGGGTTTTAATTCAGTTCATTGTCAGCTCGTGTTAAGTCCACAACCGAGAGCAAGGACACCCTACTCTTGCCTTGTTAAAAGACAGAACAAATACACAGGCAGCAGAGCCAAAGGGCATTGTACTGATGGCCAGAACCCCTCTTAGGAACCGACTGATGAGGGCAGGGTACAGCCTGGTGAGCTTGGCTCCTCTGGGACCCTGATGTAAACTGAGGGGGTTGGATCAGGAAAGGCCTTTCCACCTCTGACGGTCTGTAGCTCTAGCGTAAAAATCGCAAACACAATCCACTTACCTGTTGTCCGCATTTTATTATTGAGAATAATCATAATAAACAATCACCGCAATTAACAAATGGCCCCTAACACGTGAGACCACAGAGGATTTGGGAAGCAGCTTGAAGTTACAGAAAATGCTTGGGCTTGTGGTATGAAGATTTCAAGCACTTTCTAAAAGTCATATGAAGTAATGATTGATAATAAGCATGACCCTTCTAGGTTTACAGTGAAAAAGGCACTTTTATATTTGCTCACTTCGCCCTCTCCTCTCACCCCATCAATCCTGGCAGGGAGGCATTATCTCAATTTAGGAAGCAGGGAGATTAAGAGCCTCGTCACCCAAGGCTCCGGCTGGTGTTTAGTTTCCAAATCTTCCACTTTTCCAAGACCCACAGTGGATTTGGGACAGTTTTGGTGTTGAGTGTATTCCATTGTGTCCTAATCCTATGACAATTTAATGGAAAAGTGTTAACTGGGCATCAATTCATGCCATATTAACTCAATTTATTGTAATAATTTAAAACAACAGAGATAATTGTTTTAAATACCCCATAAATCGAATCCAGCCTGAATTTGGCCGGCCTGGAATCTGCTGGAGAAGTGTGAGGTGCCTCTGGGAAGCTACCAACATTGTCTTTTTGGAGTTTTGAGTGCGGGAAGGGATGAAGTCAGTTTTTGTTAAGCACCTACTGTGTGATAGAATCTGCAGCTGCACCACACAGCTCCTAAGGTGGCGGCGGAGAGGGGATGTCTGAAGCTACCCTTAGCTATCTCCCCAGATGGTGGGGGGCTTGGACTATTTTAATCGCAAGCATTTTGCTATCTTGGTATAGACATAATAAAAGTATGCGGGAAGAGTTGGAGAGGAGTTTCCTGAAGCAATCCCCCTTCTCAGCCATCCCAGAGACGCTTCAAAACTGTTTTTCACTATATACAAAATTTTGCTTCGAGCCCCCGTAATTTGACCTTGACCCCCTATAAACTCATTTTATTATTTTTTTTAAAACACTGTATGATTAGCGCAGAAAGCGTTTCTTCGGCACTTCCTCACCCCTGGATTCGCATCAGTTTCCTAAAGTTCCAAAATAACCTTTCCCGGGCACGGATTCGTACCTCTGCCGGGGAAGGGCGGGGAGCGGCGCAAGACGTGCCGGTGTGCAGCGAGAGCCAAAGAGAACTTCCAGCGCGAAAGGAAAATAAAACTTGTGGCTGGTGTTTATGCGAGAGGGTCTCGGCAATCTTGAAGCCCCCCGATTCTAGGGTATCTCGGGGTCCGCCCGAGGACCGCCAGGGTTTGGGTTTGATCCCGACGTCCTTGACCTAAATTTCTGCGCTGTGGCTGGAAAAAGGGCGCAGAGCCGGGCGGCCGTCTGGTGCCATCCCCGGATCCCGGCTGCCGCGGCCAGCGAACTTGAATGGAGAGGCCGAACTAGCGGGGGTCGTCTTCTCCCCAGCCCGACTAGGATCGGCCGCTAGCTTCCCGCGCCTCCCCCTCCCCCGATCCACCCGCTCCTCGCAGCCCATGTGATCCACGAAAGTCGGGGTGCGCTCCCTCGTGCCCGGCGCCCGGACCGCCCGGAGGCGGGGCCCCCTCCGGCGGCTGGGTTCGCGCACCGCCCCCGTGGGTCGGGCCGCGGGGGGCCGCTTGTGCGCGCGCGGACAGGCGGGGGCCGCACCGGGGTGCGTGACGTCACCGGCATTGGTTACACGACGTTATAGAACTCCGCCCCACGTGCGCCGGGGAGGAGGGGGGAGGAGGAGGAGGAGATGGGGGTGGGGAGGAGGAGGGGGAGAGGTGGGGATGGGCCGGGGGGGCGGGGACGGGGGGGGTGTGTGAGCAGCAGGGCTGAGCTAAGCCGAGCCCACGTGTGACGGCTCTCGCCGCTGCCCCGGCTCCGCCGCTCGCAGAGAGATTCGGAGGAGCCCGGGCGGGGGGGAGGAGGAGGAGGGGGAGGAGGGAGCGGGAGATCTCGGGGCTCGGAGTCGGCCGCCGCTCCGCTCCGATCGCTGTGGGGCTCGGATTTTTGGGGGTGGGGGGGCGGGGGGGCTCAGATATGGAGGCAAATGGGAGCCAAGGCACCTCGGGCAGCGCCAACGACTCCCAGCACGACCCCGGGTAAGTTTCCAGCCGCTGCCCACCGCGCCGCCTCGGGCTCGCTCTCCTTGCAGCGGCGGGGACGGCGGTGCGCGGAGCCCGGCATCTCCCGCGCCCCCCCGCCCCTCCCGCGCGCCCCCCCCGTGGAAGTTACACACCTTTGGATTGCATTTCGCCGTCACCTTCTCCCCCACCCCACCTCCCGGCTCTCGCTTGCTCGCTCCCCCCCGCTTTCCTTTTAGCTTTTGTAAGTTACACGTCAAAATGGCCGATCTGACATCGGTGCTCACTTCTGTTATGTTTTCTCCCTCTAGTAAAATGTTTATCGGTGGACTGAGCTGGCAGACCTCACCAGGTAAGGGAGGGAGGGGGGGACGTCTGGGTCCCCCCCTTCTTGGCTTCTTTATTGCTCTTTGTTATCCCGGTGTAGGAGCCCCCCCTCCCGCCATTGGCTCCCCACTTCTCCTGTGCAAGGTTATTTTTTTAAATAGCAAATCCTTTCCGAGCCCTCTACGCGACCTCTGTTGTCGAATTTCCCCCGCGTGTGCAAAAAATGCAAAAAACAAGACAGAATAACAACAGAAAACTACTTTTGGTTTTTGTCCTTGATCAAAATTTGCATTGCTTTTTTCCCCCACACCTTCTCCGCCCCCCCCATCTCTCTCTTTTTCTCTCTACAGATAGCCTTAGAGACTATTTTAGCAAATTTGGAGAAATTAGAGAATGTATGGTCATGAGAGATCCCACTACGAAACGCTCCAGGTAAATCATTCCCTTCTGGATTTTGCCTTTATTTTAGAACAAAGTTTAAGTGTTATTTTTGGAGGTGTCTTCGGAAGTAGCTAAGCGGATTTAGAATGGGGCTCAGGCATGTGGCTGGTTTCGAACGCCGCTCTATTCCACCCCCACCCCCATAACCTCAAAGGTTATATTATAAATTGGGGCTTGAACTCTGTCTGGATAGAGATACCCATCTCTCCGCCTTAAGTCATTTTCCGGTCGCTTCTCTTTCTCCTGTTGAAAATGACATTCGGCTTCATTCACTTTCCACACAGTTTTTAAAAATGTACGCTTCTTCCCACTCCCAGCTCCCCAAACTCTTAAGCCCCTCTTAGAAAGCTGGATGAATCTCTTCGAAGTGCCGGGTTTTCATCGGGATAAAACAAAGCGTTAAGAAAGGGAAGGGGAGGAGGAGGAGAGGAAAACTGAGGTGGCGAAAGAGTGGAGACACCAGCTTTTTCCAAGTTACCTCCACCAGCCCTGCCCCCGTTCCACTTCCCCCATTAACCTTGGTGTATTTTCCTGCGAGGTGGAGGGCTGTAGACTGGAGGCGGTTTGGAGGAGGGGTGTGGGGGGCTTGGGGGGGCAACTTTTGCTCTCCATTCTGCAGTAGGGCTCACTCCCTGTTGCTTTCAGTGGTGTCACATTTTCTTGTTTGTTTTTCTCCCTCTTTGTCTCATTTCAGAGGCTTCGGTTTCGTCACGTTCGCAGACCCAGCAAGTGTAGATAAAGTATTAGGTCAGCCCCACCATGAGTTAGATTCCAAGACGGTAGGTTGCTTTTCTGTCGTCGTCGTCGTCCTCCTCGTTGTTGTTCGCCCCTTTTCAGGACCGATGTGGACATTGACAGCCCCATTTAAAGGGACAGTGCCTTCTTTTGCTTCTGTGCTGAGAGACGGGTACTTTTAAGCAGATCTTGGGAGTTGGCACTAAAGTTTGCTACGATCACTGGGTTTGGGCTTTTCTTTTTAGAGCCTGTTCCACAGCAATTCCAGTTGCTGCCAAACTAGGCTTGGGGGAGGGGTCGGCGTGGTGGTGGTGGGGGCGTATTTTCAGGGCCAAGGGACCGTGCAAAGAAACTGCACTACTGAGCAAAGGCAACTTTTCTTTGTCAGCAGAGTACAGCATACGTTACCAACTGGGGCTGTGGGAACTGGCTTTCAGAAGGCACAGTCTGCTTCCTGACCCAGGGGGACCCGGCAGGAGGAGGGGGCGCTAATCCCAGGTCCAGGCAACAGGTTCCTCCTGGGGCACTTCAGATTTGAAATGGGGTTTGAGAAGGAAAGGAGGCGCTCTCAGGGCCAAGCTGGGCATCCAGTGGGTGGCTCCAGATGGCGTGAAATCTAAGGCTGATAAGGCCTTGGGTTTCAAAGTGATTTGTTTTTTTCCTTTTCTTTCTCAGATCCTTTATTCTGACTGTGGGTACTTTCATGGCATTATGAGGTTTTAAAAGCCTGGTGTTTCGGGGTGGGGGGAGGTCTTTGGGTGGAAGTCAGAAGAGGAAGGGAAGAAAATGTATCAGTATATGATAATACATTTAATGGGAGGGGCTGTATGAATACCGTTTTATTTAGACCCCTCTGTTGGCTCTGTGCTTGCCTCCCTTCCCTTTATGTCTTCTAGAATTTCCCCACAGCTTTTATACATCTGCCAAAGCAGGGGCCCTGAGGTGACATTGGGATGCAGTGCTGGGCTGCTCCAGACTTCACTTCTCTGGTGGGGTAGTGGGACAAGGCAAGCAATCAGGTTCTAGTCCCAGCTGCCTCTTAAGAACTTGGGAAAGTTGTTTTCTGCCTCAGGCCTCACTTTCCTTTTCTCGAAAATAAAGGAGAAGAACCGAGGTGATCTTCTAAGTCCCTTTTGGCTTTAACATTAAACAGAAGAAAAAACAAACAAACAAGCCTGGCTACTTTTGGTGTGCCTGCCTTGACTTTGCAAATTTACTCTCTTTCTCTGATCAGAGGCAGGTGCACGGCCCCCCTGTCCTCCAAGAAAAGACCCCATTCACTCTCAGCTGCTTTATTAACTGCTGGATTTGCCACAGCCCCCGGCTCAGCCTTTTTGCATTTTTAGGTCATCTAATTTCAGGGATGATCATTCGTAGATTGATAATGGATAGCTGGAGAATTTTTTTTACTCTTTAACTTTTTGGCTAGATATTTCAAAAAGCTAGTAAAATGAGAGGACAGATATTTCCAAGCAAATTCAGGAATGTATTATCTACCCCCGCCGCCCACTCCGAGTAGGAGAAATAGTATTTGGTTTCTACAGTGGCTGGTGGGTCCTGTCCCTCAGTATCAGGTGTAGAGCCTGCAATACTCCCTCCCTAATTGTTTGTAGACTTGTTTTAGTCACTATGATTTAGTATAACATAGCTTTTGACTTTGTTTCAACCGTTCAGTGCAGGAGGCAGAAGCGGTTGGTTTATTGACATGGAAACAGAGGATCTTGTTTACCTTAAAAGCTTTGTTTAGGTAATGGCCATTCACACCCAAAATAGTACCCTAGTCTTTTCCTAGAGGACTTGTAGCTACAGTAAGTAGAGCTGTACCTAACTAACTAATGTTTTAATTTTTGGTAGTTTTCTTTTTCGTTTGTTTTTAAAAAAAATAGTTGACAGGGACGTGCAAAAGGTTGGGATTTGCCATACTTACTTTGACCTGTCTTCTCCCTTAGAGATCTCAGCACACCGAAGAACCCTCATTGTGGTACAACATGCTGTTGTCACAGCACACAATACAGGAATTCGGAATTGGCTTTTGAGTTTTGTGATTTTATATATAAACACACACACACATTTTTTGTTCTCCCATCCTCTTCACTGCTCCATCCCTTCAGCCTCTGGCCTCTTCCCCAACACGTCCGGTCCCTCCTCACCCTTTACCCGACAAACAAGATGACTTGTTATTGCAATTGTGTGCCTGTCAGCTAAAAAAATAAAACAGACTTTGGGAGTGTTTATGAGGAGACGTATCTGTCTTACGTTTGGTCAACAGAATGGAAATCCACACCTGTTGTATTTCTCTTGTAGACAGCTCTAGTCAGTGTCGGATACACCTGTAGATGCAGTAATGTTAATCGTGATGAAAGGATAGCTTTCTAGATCAGAGATTTCTGTCTCTTTTAGTTTTGGAAAAACAATCTCTCATTTCTCAGGTGATGTTTAAAGGCAGAAAACAAACACGTTGCAGACTTACATTAGATCTTTAAACTACCTTAATAAACGTGGTAGATCATTGTATGTCCTACCCGCTGGGGTCCTAAGGGATGTTAAGCCTGCGAACAAGAATTATCTGTCGTGTGCCTTTCCTCCCTCCGTGCTTTTTCCCAGAGTATTACTCTTTTTTTTTTTTTAACCCCATAGCAGAGCTGAAACCAAGGTTCAGATTTACATTTTAAAAGGGGAAAATTTTAATTTAAGAGCCAAAGCCTATGAAAAACCTGTAGCAATATTCGTGCCACTCTCTATGTTAAGTTTTACTTAAAGATCCATGACATTTAGAAATCTAGTGAAAACCAACAATGGGAATATTTTAGTATTCCTTCCCTCCCCGTAGTTTCTGTTCAACAACTTTTCCCTTAGTCTATTAGATTCAGATGCTTCCGTGGGAATTGTTTTGAGTTTTAAAGCCAGTCCCTGATTGAGACTCATGTGTTTTGTAAGTGGTCTAATCTAGGGTAGAGGATGTTTTCCCACTGGGATTGGGGTTAGGGTAGGGGAAAACCCTGATTGTTACACGACATTCTGGCTTTTTTCGCTATTTTTTCTTTTTTTTTTAATATCCTCTTGATGGTCTTTCTCTTCTAATTTGGGTTTAGGTTGTTCAGAGATTTTTTTTTTTTTTGCCCCCCCCTGTGATTTTTAAAATCAGGTGGATTTAGCTCATGTGTTTCTTTTTATTTTAATTATTATTTTTAAGAACCAAGTTGGGCTCCATAGTTTTCTTAACACCTGTTTTCTTTTGAGCTATAACTATAGAATAAACTATCCCTTTGATTAATCTTAGGTAACTTTTGCACAACCACATGAATGAATTCAAGCAAAGCACTGCGTTGGATGTCTATGGGGAGTTTTTAGATGTTGTTGATTTAGAAAATTTTTGGAATCCCCTTGCCCTCCTGCATTGTATATTTCTCCCTGGGGAGAAGGAATACCATCCAGTTACCTACTGCTGAAGATTCTCACATTGAATTTTCCGGTTCTGATTTTTTTCAGTGGTGGCATTCCCATCTTTTTTCCTAGCCATGCATTGCAGATTAGATAGGTGCAGCTACCATTTACCATTCAGTATCTGTGGAAGAGAGGCCCTGGCCTGAATAAGAACACGTGGGGTCTGGTTTATTAACAGCATCACACACTGAAATACACGGTATTTCAGAAACGCTAGTTCTATTTTATTGTCTTTTGGGAGAAACCAGTAGCGTTTGGATCCAAGTCTACCAAACTTTTTGGGTTGCCCTAGAAGTTACTAAAAGTTGGATCATAAGCCTGAGAAATGAGTGATTAATAATTAGGTGATTAATCATACATTTTTTTTCTCTCCTCAAAGCATTGCAATTGACTCCCACTTCTCCAATTTTTCCCCAGATTGACCCCAAAGTTGCATTTCCTCGTCGAGCGCAACCCAAGGTAAGTAGGAGGATCAGTAATAGGATTGTAGCACTCAGAGATGGTTGCCAAGGATTTCGAACAGAGCACTGGCAACGCGGCATTGAATCCCAGTGCCCACGGTTCCTTCAGGGTGACAGCATGCGGCTGTGAGAAGCCAGGCCAGGCCAGGCCGGGTGCTCTTAGATGACCTGTGTCTATAAGTGAGCCACCGGGAGGTGGGTTCTGAGCATACAACTAGCGCAGGTTGAGAATTACAAGGCTGATCCTTAGTAGGAGGACATAGCTCCGTCTGTTGCAATATTTATGCAAGTGTTCTATTTATTTTTTAAGCAGTGCCGAGATCCTATCAGGAAAAGTTGGACATTTCCGTGTGACTCTTTTTGGAAGGTACTCTTTTGAGGCCTTTTAACTTGGAGTTCATGGAGAGCAGTAGAATTTAAGTAAACAGCTTGTGCTTTCTTGGAAAAGCAACTTAGTAGACCCATAAAGTGCTAGCTCTGACAGAGGGAATCCGTGGATATTCTGGTCCCAGGTTGGCTGGGTAAATCAGGGCACACTTCAAACCCGCGGTGCTACTGCTTTGTGCAAGTGCTGGTGCCCGGGCAGAGAGGTTCTGAAAAGGTTGTAAGCTTGTCCGAGTGGTACTACAGGACTTGCTTAAAGGCTTGAGACAGGCCTTCACTTTTTCAGAAGTGTGTCACTAATGTAGTTTCACTGAGCTTGCCAGGTGTGGCTATGGGAATGCAGCTTCTCAAGGCTGAGGTGAAATTTGAAGGGCTTATGGCTTACGTGTTATGTTTGCACTTTTTCATTAAACTTTTTTTCTGGAAGAAAGACGTTATCTGCACCTTGCGGCCTTGGCATTCTTTTAAGGAAAGGGGAAAAGGTGAAGCTTCTGATTGTTAGTCGTAAGGGAATGGGCTATGGCTTTAGCAAATATTCAGTTTATTATTTCTTCAAGCACGGTCTCCCAGAAGTGGAACCTTGTTACTGTGGCAAGGGAGGAATGGCTTGGCACATTAATGAAGAAAAAGTTGGAATTGTGGATGGTATTTTGAGAATTACAGGTCTGATTCTGCCATGTGATTCCCTCCCTCCCTCTCTTCCTTTCTTCCTTTTTTCTATTTCTTTCTTCCATGCACTTTTTTCCCTCTTTCTTTCTTTCTTTCTTTCTTTCTTTCAAAACACAAATCTCTCAAGTAAATATAGTGAAATACTTTCTGAAGGCATTATTTTTTCTAATGTTAAGCAAATAATAGGACTTAATGAGCCAAAGAGGTTAGATTATTTCTGTACTGAGCACAAACTTTGTGACTCTCTTAACTGTTTAAAGGTTGCTTTCCAAACTCTGTGTGACCCTTGACATTTAAGGAAGGCTTCTAGAATAAGCAGTATTTCCTGGGTTTGGAAGAATTGCTGTTTCTTCCGTAAGTGTGAATCTTCAAATTTCCAGGTTAGTCATTTCATCACCCAGAACTAGGGTCAGATTATCCTAGAGGGAAACTGGAAAAATCCCTGAGTTGGTCAGACCATGGGTTTGACCTGTTTTCTCCTTCTACTCCCCCCACCCTTTTTTTTTAACCACAAAGACAATATTTCATTTTAATATACTGTGGCATTTGGTTTTCCAGTGATGCATTCAACTTGAAAACGAGACAGAATATTTCTTAAACTTGTCAAAGTGTATGCACACATATTCTCCCCTTGCCCCCGCACACCCGCGCCCCCCTCGCCCCCCGCCCGGCCGAGCCTGGAGTCTGGGATGTTTTAGGTGAACTGTCACAGTCAGATGTGAATTAACATTAAACTGTGGGGGGAGGACATCTTTCCGTGGGATTCTAGGGAGTGCCTAACAGTACCTTGTTTGTTATGACACCCTTTACGAAGGACTTTCCTATCCGTTATCGCCATCTGAATCCCAGGTCCTGCGACGTCGAGCGGATTGCCTTTCCGCAGCCTCAGTTCGCTCATCTGTAAAACGGAAGTGCGTCAGGTAGCTCCCTCCAAAGGTTGTCGTGAAGAATAGCGCAGCCTGGCATGGCGCGAGGGCCTCGTACCTCATCATCCCCGCCACGACCGCCATTATTGTTGGTTTAATCATTTGTGTCGTGAATGATGTTTTCAAGCTCAGCAGCCTGACTTTAGCTCCCGCCCGTGCCGCTCATTAGCGTTGTGAATTTGACCAAATCACTGCACTTCCCTGAGACTCAGTTTCCCCATCTCATCGAGTTTATGCGTGGATTAAATAAATTGGTAAAGGTAAAGCACTTAAAGACCTGGTGCAGTGTAATGCCGATGTGTTACCTGCTGTTTTCACTGTTACTTTTGTGAGCCCCTCATGCCAGTTCTGGGAGAGAGCTGGCAATAGTGATGATATAAGGAGAACTAAAGTGCGAGGCACCGTGCTGGGGACATTGTGTGTATTAACCTCTTTAGCCTTCACCTCTGTCCTATGAGGTGGGTAGTAGTATTATCTCCACTGAGGAAGCCAAAGTGCAAATAGGTTGAGAAGTGGTACAGGGGACCCACCCCGGCAACCTGGTTCCAGAGCTGGGCCCTCCCGCAGCGTGCTCGCCTGTGGGGGCGACCTATCGCTTCTGTGTTATGGAAGAGCAGGTGACACGGAGTGGTCCTCAGGCTGTGAGGAGCAGAACCACAGCCAGCATCTCAGGACTTGGAAGTTCCACGGTTGGGTTATTAGCCCAACCCCTATGACAACATCCCATTGTGAGATACTGGCTGGTAGCTGTCTCCGTTGGACCCCTCAGGGCATCTTTTCAATTGGTTCTGGAGTTGCTCCACGCTAGGGAAGCAAGTGGGTAGTTGGCAGAGGTGTGTGGGGATTGGGAGTCGGGATGCGGAGAAAGTGCCTTCCTAGTCCACCATTATTTTCTGATAGAATTTGAGCCCAGCCACAGGGATTTCAGAGTGAAGTTTGTGGTGGAGGCCAAAACCCGGCTGTCATGAATAGAGAACTCTAAGTCCAGCTTTATTTATTTCTTGTTTATCCCCCTTCAATAAAACTTCTGTGTGCGTGCGTAGGGTCTCAGGGGCAAGGTGAACTCTGCCCCTCCTTGGCAACTGGGTGAGGAGCTTGTGAGTGGTATGTGGGCGTGCGTTTCAGTTAAAATTCATTTCAGTGCTTTCTGGCTGCCTTTCCTTGCTAACACTCGCCAGAGAAATATTCCGTGGAGGTGTTAAAACAAGACCAGTGGAAAGAAACTGTAACTTAATACGAAAGAAAATCCCTGGCAGTGAGGAACAGATTTCGTATTAGTACTGTCATAATATTCTGTAATGTATCACATAAATAAAAATCTGTTTTGATCAGAATTTTAACGAGCGACCAAAGGAAGGGTTTTGAATCCTGCAGTTCATGCATCCCCCTTTGCGATGTAAATGTTCACTTCTCAAGTGAAGTGCAGTGGGGCTTTATTAACTAGTCGAAGGGTGACTCTTTGGAGACTAGTGGCCGTTAATTAGTGAAGTACATTTTGATCAGAAGAAGATCAGTCTGTTCTTATCTTTCTATTTCTTCGGATGATTATTTCATTTTGTGAAATATGTAAGAGTTTCCCCCTCTGTCTTTTTAAAAATTAAAATGGTCATGCTACTCTAAAAAGATGACTTAATTTGAAGCCGTTGGAGAAACGGAGATGATTGGGATCAATCATGTCATATATCCTTCCGTCCCTTCGGGCAGCCGTGTTGGCCGCCTGGAAGAGTTTTGCTCAAGCTTGCGGGTTCTTTTTCCTGCGTGGAGAACCCAAGAGACTGCCTAGCATCTTACGGCGAGAGGGCGTCTGGGAAGATCTTACCATCTGCCTTAATTATCCTTGTGTATAAGAAAGCATCCCTTGCTCCTTAAGTTTTAGAGACCAGAACCTTATCTGTTGATCTAGGGGAACCCATTTCCAGTTGCCTTCAGTCATAGCTGGCTACCCTGGGCGAGTTACCTAAGCCCGTCCTAGCCTCAGTTTCCTTCTCTTTAAAACAGGGATAGTGTAACACTCAACCTGGAGCTGTTCCCTAGGTGAATGCAAGAAGTCTTTGCCCGGCACCTGGCAAAAATGTCTGCTGATGTTATTATTATTGAATTATTTTTGTAGAATAAAAAAAATTATGGTAAAAGGAACCTAAGAAAGATCTGAATTGGAAAGTAAGCCCTGCGACGGCAGGGGGCTGTTGATGGTTGGCATTTGGTAACTGCTTGTTAAAGGCGTAAGTTGAATCCAGCCTGCCTTTTCTTTCCACAGTGGGGGCAGCTGACACCCAGGGAAGTTTCTTCTTTGCCCCAGGTCACGCAGCTAAGTTGTGGCAAGGTTGAGCTAGAAGCCAGGTTTTTCTGTTCCCTGGAAGGTTCTGTTAAGCAGGCATCCAGATGGGTGCAGCGCAGCACGGGCGTTTGACACGCGCACCTCCTGTTCCGGGGGAGCGGTTTCTTGGCAGCTTCTCAAGGGCGAGGGGTGAGTTTTCGGCATCTGGCCTTCCCCTGCTGCTGTGGGTCGGGTCATTCTTGCGTCGTGCCATCTAGGATGATCCGCAGCTGTCATCTCGGCAGCCACGGTTAACAGACCTCCAGTGGGTTTCTGGTTCCCGGCCGGGGGAGGGGGTGGTGTGTCTGTAGCCCTTGTCCACACAGCCGGGACCCTGGTGGGTTAGTGGCTTAGCCTCTTCCTTGTTGCAGAGTGCAGCTCCTTCCTGCATCCCCGTCAGCAGCAGGTGTCAGCTCAGGAGGAGGGGCACCTCGTCCTACAAATGTCCTTCCGCTGGATTCTGCTTTTCCTCACATGCTTTTGTTTCAGTGTTAAGGTCAGTCTCCTGTGTTCTGTGTCGGAGGATTTTGGCAGACATGTGAAACTTCTCTGTCCCCCAGGAAGGGAGGAGGAGGAGGGTACTCTCTGAGGAACCAGCGGACCATCTCGGGTGCCCCTGGAGGCAGCACCCCTCCTTCCTGTCCTATTTTGTATTTTTAAACCCGAACATTCTTCGTCCAGGGAGACATAGCTCATCATCTCCGTCCTCCTGTTTGATCTGGCGTATTGTATTCACTTCCGAAGAGCTCATTTAATTGTTTTTCATTGTTGACTCTGTGTGTGCTCATTTTGGGGGAATTCATGACACCCTCCATGGACTCATGGTGCCCCATGAATAAAATCTAAACTTAGCCCGATAGGGAATGTCCTTCAAAATCAGCCCGGGGGCAGCGTGGGGATCTTCTTCCAGCTTATCTCCCTATTCGTCTACCTTTCGCTACCTTGAAACTGAGTATCTCCCTTCTCTGAATAGCTGTCCTTTTGTGCATCCCCATCTGCTCTGCCCTTCCTTCTCTCTACTGCATAAAACAGACCCCTCTTTTTCTTCTAATTTTTATTTATTTATTTTTAGAGAGACGGGAAGGGAGGGAGAAAGACAAGGAGAGAAACATCGACGTGCAAGAGATAATGTCAATCGGTTGCCTTTCACACACTCCCAACCGGGGACCTGGCCCGCAACCCAGGCATGTGTCCTGACTAGGAATCGAACTGGTGACCTTTTGGTTTGCAAGCCGGCACTCAGTCCACTGAGCCACGCCAGCCATGGCAAAAACAGACCCCTCTTTCAAAGCCCAACTTAATCATTACCTTTTCTGCAAAACCATCTCTGCTCCTTCGTGGACATCACACTTCTTTCTCTGGGTTTCCACAGCATTTTACCTTTGCTTTGCTTTTGGCCCTTTCAACAATCATAAATTAGCACAAATATCCATTAGGCATTGTGCTAGGCACTCATTCACTCACTTACTCGCCAGACGTTGTTGAACGCCTGTGTGCCAGGCTTCTGCGTGCAGTTCTGGGGAAGGGTGGAGAATAAGATGAATTCTCTGCCCTCATGGGGCTTTCACTCTAGTGGGGCAGATCAGCAGTGAGTGAATGGGCAAGCACACAACACGCCGATGAGTGTGAAACCCTAAGCAGGCAAGAGTGACAGGAGGGGCGGGTTCATACAGTCAGTTGCCACTGTCAGTGTTCAGTAATTACTCACCACGTTTCTGCGTGGCACTGGGGACTCTGTTAGGCTCTTCATTCTGAGCTTTATGCTGTTTTAGATTCATGCCTTATTGCCTCCACTGGATGATAAACTCTTAAGGGTACAAGCATATTTTACTAATCAAAAAAACCCTTAGCTTTTAATATCGCTCTTTTACACACCTTGGATCTCTGTCTAGATAGAATGAATGCAAAGTGACACAGGAGACATTGTCCTTGTCTTCAGGGGCCTTACCTCCCCGCCGGGAGGAGGGGTGCTGCCCGTGTTACAGGAGAGGAGGCCCTGAGCATGGTAAAAGAGGTAGAAGCAATGTTTAGAGGGAGGGAGAGTGAAGATAGATTCTTGGAAGAGGTGCTCTTTGCCCCAGATCCTGAAGAACAGGTAGGAAGGAAGAATGGCAGGAATGCAGTTTTTCCTACCAGGGGCTAGGAGAGGTCAGGGCGTGCAGCTGTCGCAAGGGGTGTGTGCCGCAGAGCGCTCTGGGGCGAGGCCTGGAGAGTAGCTGGGGCCAGGTCGTGGAAGGCCTTGAATGCTGGGCAAAGCAAACTAGCTTGCGCTTTCCTCGGCAGGTGCTGCGGATCCTGTTGTGTGTCCGCAGGATCACGGGGATGCTCCGTACGATGTTATAAGCTCTTTGGGACCAATATAGAAACTGGGGTCACAGATAGGACCATGGCTGATGCAATTTCACGGAGAGCTTCTCCTCTTGGACTTGTGCCTTCAGTGAAATTCATACTGCGTTCTCTCGGGCAGTAGACCCTTCTTTGGGAATGATGCTCTTGGCAGACACTGCCCTGGCTCTTTGGGGTGTGCGGCCACTACAAAAAGTTCTGTCACTCTCTCGTTTCCATCTTCTTCTCCACCTCCTTAACAAGAGGCCATGATAGAGACAAAATTCTAAAGTTCACTACTCTGTCCTTGTCCAAGCCACGCTCTTTACCTTACTGTATGTAGACAGTGAGATGTCATTTCTTGGTATGGAAATCACGGATTGTCTGTATGACACCAGTGCATGTGCCCTGTGGCTTGGAGCAACCTGACCTATAACTTCACAGGTAGTGTCTACTTGGGGTTACCTTGGGTCGAGCGGCTGCCTGTGAGGAGCAGGAGGTTTTGGAATCACAACCTCTACCTTCTGTGTGGTGTGAGGAGTGTGAGCCCGTGTGGCCTTAGGCCTGAGTGCCCCATGGTACATTGTAGCAATGGCCCGGGGTGGTCGGTCCAGCTGGAAAAGGTATTCCAAATACAACAAGGTGTCCCTGCGCTCCCTCTCTTTCAAGGGCAGATCGCAGCAGGCTCCGATCTGGGAAGGTGTTCTCCAGATTGGGTTCCTGGATGTCATACTTCCTTATATTTTAGCTTTGAGACCTTGAATAATCAAAAAGAACAGTTCTAGCTCAGAATAATGGCTGTCACTTATTGCGAGTCACTGTAGTCGAGGCACCTTGCTAAGTCTCTATATACTTAATCTCCTTTAGTTTCATCCTTATGACATGACAGTCCTTTGTTGGTATTATCTCCATTTGACAGATGGGTAAACTGAGGCCTAAGGAGGGTAAGTAGCTTCCCTGGGGCCACAGAACTAGTAACTAGTCAGGGTTGGCGTTTGAACCAAAGTCTTTCTGAATCCCGTGTCTGGGCGCCCTCAACCACTATGCCCCGCTACGTCCAATGTGACTGGGTAGATTTTAGGTTCTTGCTTTTTGCCTGACTGCCATAAAATGCTCAGGCTGAGGAATAAAATTTGTTGTTATCTGACCAGGCAGCTTCAGGTTAGTGTCTGTTGCCTCTTTTATAAAAACCTGGTGAGCCTGGTTAAATGGCCCTCATTAGCTATGGAAGTTTGGACAATTCATGTAATGGTTTTGTGCCTTCATTTCTTCATCTGTAAATTGGGGTTTTTTAATAGCACCTATGTTGTATAATTGTTAAGGGCATTAGATAAAGGGCCTGGAGTGACATCTGCACACAGTGGGTCCTGATGTCACTGCCCAGATCACTGGGGGCCCTTACCTGGTAGCTCACAGGTTGATTGGCACCGTTGTTGCTTTTAAGGGGTGGTGGATAGAGCAGCACGTGTTCATGGCTTGGCCTGCTCCTGGCGCCTTGGCCCTTGAAGGGGAGATGGCACGTGTCCTTTATCTTGGGGATGCTCAGTGGGCATTGGGAGTTCATTTCCTTTTCCATATCCGAGGCTGTGCTTTTGCGGCCTCTGAGAGCAAAGTCCTGGGGTGCAGCTAGGGGACAACTAAGACACCGCTGTGCGAGAGGTCCGCCGGTGAGCTTTCTCTCTCCCAGTCTTGGTCTTTATCTGCCTGGGGGTAGTTCCACCAATGACTGATCTGAAAGCATCACATTCATTTATTTGTCACTGGCTGTGACAGGCAAGTTAATGCTAATGGATTCTTTTTTTAGCCTGTTGTCTGGGATGAGTTTCTCTCGAATGTCCTGAAGTCAGAGGCACTAGGGGAATGTGTAACTTTTATGGTAGGGGAGGATTTAAAAGATAGATAGGGTTTTGTGCATAAGGGCCTTAAATTTAGGTTGGGGTGAGAGCGGGCAAGGGAGCGTCTTTTTAAGAAATCCATTCAGAGCTCTAAATTGCTGTTTCTGTTTCAATTATGTGACAATTTCAGGGGTTTAGAAAAATCTAATAAAATGGTCTTGATGATGCATTCTGGGGAAAGAATGCTTTAGAAGATCCAGGAGAATAAATTCTGCAGGGGTCAAGAGAGTCTCGTTCCTGCCACCTTGGGCCTCCTTTCGTCTGGGCTTTTACATTTTTATTGTTTTGAAGGGCAGAAAACAGTGTTGGAATGTATTCAGGGCTTCAGCTGTATCCTCCACTGAAATGAATTATTCTCTTTGGGCAATTGCAAATAGACAGGCTACTGCAATCACTAGCTCTTTTTTTTTTCCTCTTTTTTTTTTTTAATGCAGGCATGTTGTAAATGACTTTCAGAGCATGGTTTGAGTGTGTAGTGGATTTTGAATAAAGCACCAAAAAGAAACCAGAGGAGGGGAACGAGTGAGCAGAGAGGCCCTATCAAAGTTTTTTTCCTTTTCTCCAAATCAGAGCTTTTGATCATTTCCCAGTGAATAGAAGTTTATACAGAGGAAGCTGTCTTCCTGCTGCCGGCAGGAACAAACTGCAGAAAGGCCTAGTGTAGCAAAACGTGAAGATGAGTGACATTAACGAGGTGACCGCTCTGGCGAAGAGAGCCAGGAGCCCTCCTAACTGAAGCCCCCACGCCTTGCTCGCATCTGAGTTTGTTTCCATCTGCCTGCGAGCGTGGGTGCCTGCGTGTTTGCGCATGCTTGGCTCCATTCCTAAGTCTTCTGACGACAGTCGTCGTACCAAACCTTGCTCAGTTTGCTATGATATTCTCTACCTGTTCCAACGTACTGAGAAGTAAAGTTTTAAGTGGGGAGGCCTTTTGTTTTACCTTCCGGGTATTTGCTGGAGCTGGGGTGCGTGGCATGGGAAACTGAGATCACAGAGCCGGGCCCTGTGGGGACACCAAAGCCAAGAGTGTGAAAAGTCAATATCCTCGCCTCTGAAATGGATTCCAGGGAGGTGCGGAGAGAGAAACTTGTTGGCTCACAGCTTTTTTTTTTTTTCAAGGCCCTAACATGATAACATTTCATATTGATGGTATAAATGAAACATGGTAACAACGGCTTCTTAAATATTTTAGTGCTTTGGAGAATATTCCCTATTTCCATGTTGTTCCTGTGCAAGAATTTTCAATTACTCCAGAAAAGCTGCAACATTTGGGGTAGATAACCTGGTAAAAAGGTGAGAAACCTGGGCATTGTTACTTTACCGGCCAGGACCTTGGGAGTACTTGGCTCCACCTGTTCTAGAAATGAGGCTGGTATCTTCCATTTCAGTCTTTATCATGGTGTTGGAGTGAGTATTTTACATAGCAATGGGCAAGGGTTTAAAAACGGCTGTGAGACATTAAGAAAAAAAAAAAAGTACATGGGGCCTGGGGTAGAATGGGTGATAGAAATACAGTATGTATTTATTGATGCATGTCTTTAAAAAAAAAAAACCCTTTTCAACTCAGTTCCCTCTGGGAGAGCTCTCAAATGCGTCATTTTTTAAACAGCTAAAGGCAAACAAACAAACAAACAAAAATGTTTAAACCTACACACATAACACATACAAACCAGGCTCACTGTCTCTTCCGCCTGGGAAGAAAAGGTCGCGTGAGGGTGCTTGAACCTAGGGAAACACCGGGCTGCGGATTTCCCCAAGACCGCTGCATGTATATGTTTCCTCTTCTGTTTTCAACGCAGATAATTGGTTTTGGTAAGAACTTCTGACTTGATTAGGGGGCCCTGAGGAAATTAAAGTGTGTTTGAATTTCACAAGTATAATTTTAATTATAGAAATTTTGCGTTTTTCACTAGGGAGCCAGGTTCAGAACTTGTTTTGCTGCACTGACAGGGGTAGTAGAACTGCGTATGGCAGACTGCCTCACTTGCATTGCTTTGAAAATAAAAATTCACGGATTTGACCATTGTTTTCCCCCTCCGTACACGATGGTTAACGTCCGTATACCTCCTGTGCCCTTGTTAAGAGTGATTTTTTTTTTCCACTGGATCCACACGATTGTAGAACTGGGGTTGGGGGGGGACCTCATTATGAATTTTTCTGCCGCGCTTGCTGAAAGAATTCAATTAAAGTTCTTTTGAGCACAAGTCCTGCCTGGGCGGCTTGTGTTTGGCACGCTGCCACGTTAGCATGTTGGGCCTGCCGTTATCACCCCATCATCCTGTTTGCTCAAAGCATGCATGTTCACACCATTAGCTCTCCTAGCTGCCCCTCTTCAGCGAGACCCCAGCGGATTAGAGTGGAAGATACTGTGAAGACAGTTGCCTGAGCTCTTCCCCAGGCTGTATAGAGATGATGGAGAGAGGACGATCAGGCCCCCTGGGCATCCTAGGAGAAGGACCGATTGTGTTAATGGGAAATGACCGTTTCTCAGGGCATCCTGAGGAAACCCCAAGTGTCAGGGAAGTGCTTTGTGGCTTTGGACTCAAGCGTCCTCAAATGTCTCTCTCTGTGCCGGGGCTTTGAAAGCTGCCTAGAGACCAGCTCTTTGGGCCCTGCGGACTCTCGGCTCACATGCTGACAGGAGAGCTTGAACCGAACAATTGTTCATGATAGAGGATTGTTCATGAAAGCAGCTCGTGAACGAGTTGCCGTCATACAGGTTGCGGCCTGAAAATATGCGAAAAGAAAAGCTCCAAATGTAGGCCCGAATCTGCCCCATCTCCTTGCTTGCATTTAGTAATTGACTTTAACATTTTTCTAACTTTCTGTTGAGGCGGTATGGGTTAGTGTTGGAGCGTGGGCTCTGGAACTGGGGGATCCGAGTGCGAATCCTTGCCCCGCCACTTACCAGCTGTGTGGCCTTGAGCAATTTCTCTGTCCTCTGCCTTAGTTTTGTCCCCTGCAAAAGGGAGATAGTAATAGTGTCTCCTTCATGGGTTTGCTGTGAGGGTTACATGAAATGACTTATAAAGTGCTTAGAAGGATGTCTGGCACACAGGAAGTGCTGTGGATGTGTGAGTTACAGTATTGTTAGGAAGAGTGACGTCTGATGGCAAGTTTGGCCAAATGCTGACTGTCTGTCTTACTTGGTGGCTGGAGGATTGCTGTAAGTGCTACAATCTACTCCTTTACATAATTTTTTCTTACGTATTGAGAAATACAAGACAGTATATGTGCACGTGAATGTGTGGGCAGGTGCATTGCCACAGGTGAAATTGCAGTTTAATACAGGTCCGTGTGCTGTGACTCATGAAGCATGCGGTTTGATAGGAGCACAGCCATTGGGCTCGGAGGGACCTCG